>BSBK01013806.1:0-60831 GCA_027943335.1 Chamaecyparis obtusa | reverse complement strand
TAAGAGCAATCTTGCATCACCCAAAAATATTTCTATTTTTATATTCAATAAGGGCCTATTTTGTGCAGAGCTGCTATTTATGGAAAGTTACTATTTTTGGTAATTTTTGTATGTGCTCAGAATGATCTGATTTCTTTCTTGGAGGTTCATTTTGGTCATATATTCTGCCAGTAAAGTTTCATTGCAGATCAAGTGTATATTGGAAGATATTGAAGATTTTCGGTATTGGCAGCAGGGTACAGAAACTTTGAACTCAGTTTTGAAGGCTTTAGAGGCCCCGGATGAGGTCAAAAATTTGGGTGATGGGCACTTGCATTGGACAAGCCTGTAGAGCGCTTCGTGGCATTTCTGAAAATGGGGTTATAATAGCCGATCGAGTCAACTGGTGATGACTTATGGTCTTCAGAAGTTGGGCCACCTAAAATGGCGGAAAATAATTTTCTTCAAAATTTTTGTTCGGTTTCAAAGGTTATCTTGAGCCAACTATGATGTAATGAAATGTAAAATAAAATAATTCTAAGTTTGGTCGGCCTTATTGGCTAAGATGTTGGAACCTTCCCAGGCGGTGGAAAATTGCCTATATAAGGAAGGCTGTATTATTGTCTTAGGCAGTTCAGAATAGTTCTGGGTAGTAGATCTGGGCAATAATTTGAGGCTTTGTCCTACAGAATATTGTAAGGGGAATGGCCATGTGGCTTTGCATATTGTAATTCTGAAAGTTTGTAATTCCACATTTGTGGAGATAATAAGAAGCCAATTTTCTGTTCTTGCATATTGTTGTTGTTTCTCTATTTCTATTATGTGTTTGTGGTATTAAGGGGAGCACCCTTCATCACTATGCAACCATCAAGTTTGGATCTTAGATGTTGGAGGTAATTGGGAGAATCTTAATTAAGCATTTGAGTCTTAGACTTCACATTGTGTTATGATGATGAATGCATAAAGCCCCCAAAAATATTCAAGGCACAAAGATTGGCTTCATAGGAGGAGAATGGATTGCTCTACATTTCTCCACATAGTAAGATATTTGTCTTGCAATTTATAATTTATCTTTATCAAGCTAATAAATATTATATTTATAATTTCATGCCTTGGAAAGGACGGTGGAAAGGAAAACCATGTTCACATATTTATGTTTATGTGATATTTTCCTCTCTTCAGTAGCACAAGATGACTGAAGTCAATTGTTATGGTGATTTTTTATTATTGGACTAACATGGTACACTCTCTTTCTTGCACCATACTCCTAATTGTTTGCATCATCATTGGAGCATATGTTAGGAAGTTTTTGGCCTAGCTAACTTTTTGTTGGTTCACAACTTATTATTTTCAATGGTATATGTGTTTGAGGTCAACTAATATAACATTACATTACTTATAGGCTATCTTGGTGTCAAACTAGTTCATATTTTGAAAGGTTGTGGAGTATATAAATAGAATATGAAATCATCTTTTGTAATGATGAGAAATGTGTGTTAATTTAAGAAGATAACATGTAAGTGATGCATCTTTCATAACAATTCAGTTGTCAATTTTTGTAAGACATTTTATTTGAAGGGATTTGCAACTTCCTTTATGTTGTTGCCCATAAAAGTATAATGTACTCTTGTTTTTTACTTTGCGAGAAAAAAAAATGGGCAATAGATCCAAACAACCTTCCTCAACATGGTGTTTTTGCTTATTCTATGTTTAATGTAAGTCTAGTATCCTTGTGTGTAATGGGATTATGTGTTTCTATTCCTTGTTGGGTTTTCCCTATAAATCCGAAGTAGTTGTGTGCAATGATGGTATGTGATCCTGACTTTCTAAATTTTATCTTAGGAAAATACAAAAAAAAATTAAAATTGAATTTTTTAAAATAAATTTGATTGAATTTAAGTTAATACTTATTTATTCCCCTAGCTCTCTTTATTTTGGTGTGTTTGACAACAATAACCATCATTAGAGGTAGTGAACATTGAACTTGGTATGGTCCACTACAAACTAAAAATGAGGAAGGGCATCAATTCTAAGATGAAATGTGCTACATTGTCAAATATAATAATGCCAATAGCATAAAAAATCTTGCTGAGAAGTGACAAAAATGCTAGATTGTTACCTCCTATGGCATGAATTTTATGGATGTTTATTTAACTAAGTGTACAAACAAGGAACTAATAAGAAAGGGATGTGCATGCATACATCAAGATGAACATGAGAAAATCTATTGAGGAGGCCAAAGCTGATCTATAGGACATGAATAACCTCTATCTCAACATCAATCAATTTGAGGAGGAGGTTGATGAAACTATGAAAAATCTATAAAGTTTGTGCTTGTCTTCATTTTGGTTGTCTCTTTTTGGTAATGAATTCTTTTTGTCTCATTGTAATATGTCTTTTGGTTGCATATAGGTTGTGGGTTGGTTGTTTATATCTTTGTAACAATGTTTTGTAATGAGTTTAGAATAGTCTGATCTTCAAAACCTATTTCATCCTTACTACAAAACAAGTGGTTGTAATGGTATTGAAGAGGGGGATGAATCATGTTAGTGGTAGTTACAATTTAACTAGGCTCTATTTACACAACTTTCCTAATCTAGGGAACTAGAAAAGTTTCATAATTTATGTTTATAACATCCTGCCTAGGCCTTTTACAATTTTGTAATGTCTAGAGGAGAAGTTGAAGATCTATGTAATTGAATTCTAACATATGAAAAAACTAGGTTAGATCCAATATTTTCTTTATATTGGTAGCGGGTTGTCTTGTGTTGCAGCTCTAACATGGAATATTGCAGTATGAAGAATGATTCAATCAACAAGTTAGGATATTTTTTCATAAAAGGATATTATTTCATCAGGGGGGAAGATGAATTTCATTTTCTCACAACTACTACTACACTACAAAGTGATGAGGTATATCATGTATTTCTAAGGGAAAATGTAAGAGAAATACTCTAGTTGATCATCTTTCTGAGTATCTATCATAAGTTAGACTACATCTTTTCAGGCACCCACAAATAAATAAGGGAGAATAATTTGGTTGGCACTGGAAAATGAAATTAAGACTGACACACCATACAAATTCCTATGTTTCCAAAGGCTATGTGAATTCAACATGGTGTCTCAAGGAGGCTGCTGGACAATGTTGAGATCTCCTAGATTGATCATTTCTTTGTTTTATGGCATGGATCAAGCTCATTAAACATCCTCCAAGTGACTAATATCTTTATAAGAAAATATTTGTGAAATATTATGGCTATCCAAATCAATACCCATAATGAGATTTTGACCAGGCGGAGGCATTCTCTTGAACAAATCTATTCTCAAATCTATTTCCTATAGTTTTTACCAATTTCTTATAACAATAATAGTTTTGGCCAATTGCTTTATAATTATAAAATTACATTTATGTGCATGAACAAAAATTTAATTATATAAGGATAAGGTCTCCCATCAACAAATGTATAATTATGTATGGATAAAATCTCCCATTTTAATTTTTGTTAAGAAAAATATGAGCCTTTTAGTAGGAGAGGGTAATCCAAAATTTTCTATTTTATGTTGGAAACTTTTTGATTTGAATCACTTTTGACCCCAAGCTAAAGGCACATTGGATCAATGAAGGCACAAGCTTGTGATCACAATGGCCCGGTGGGGTTTCAAACTTTGTGGACTTGATAGCACCACCACCATTTAACCAACACAATAAGGGCCCATTTGGGTGCTAGAATTAGATTTTCGGATAATGTCAATTCCATGTTTGTGTCCATCCAAAAAAATGGAATTGGAATTTTGAAATTTCAATTTTGCCCCCAAAATGGGCATTTCATCTTCCACTCAAATAGGTGGAATTGGAATTTTGAATTCCAATTCCAATTTTTATAAAACCAAATTTAATATTTCGTGGGATTCGTGACTATAAGGATGTATATTATATTGCTATAATGATGTGTATATATACATGTGTTTATATATATAAATATGTATATACATACATGTGTATATAGACATATGTATATATACACACACATGTGTATATGTGTATATATACATAAATGTGTGTATACATATATATACACACATGTGTGTATTTGTGTATATATACACATGTATGTCTATATATATACACATGTGTGTATATGAATATACATGTGTGTATATGTGTGTGTGTGTACACACACACATGTATACACATGTGTGTATGTTTATATATATACACATGTTTGCATATGTGTATACATGTGTGTATATACATACATGTATACACATATACACACATATACACACATGTGTATATGTGTATACATACATGTGTGCATATGTGTATATATAAACACATGTATGTCTATATATATATATATATATATATATATATATATAATATATATATGTCTATATATATATATATATATATATATATATATATATATATATATATATATATATATATATATATATATATATATATATATATATATATATATATATATACTATATATATATATATATAGACATATAAATATATATATATATATATATATATATATATATATATATATATATATATATATATATATATATATATATATATATATATATATATATATATATATAGACATATATATAGACATATACGCACCACATTTAAAGAAATTAAAATAAAGAATTAAACTTCATTATGCATCTTCTTAGTCATCTTCCGAGTGAACCAAACGGGTCAGCCCATATTCCCGAAATCATTTTCAAGATTTGTATCTTCTAGAATTGCAGCATCTTCTAGAATTGACTAGAATTGACATTTGGTATTCCAGCACTCAAACGGGCCCTAAGTGTTGAATCCATTTCGAGAAATCATTAATTTATATATTCTATTTTTATTTTTAATTTAATTTCTATTTCATTTTTTTTTTTTAAAGTTAATTTCTATTTTCTATAAAATTTTACTTTAAATTATAGACTAGTTTTAATTTTTTTACATTTTTTTAGTTATTATAACAATGATCTAAATGTATTTGTATAAAATTATATTAAAAAATATTTCATGATAACCATAATATTAGTGATTTTATTTAATCATTAAAAATTATAAAAATATAAAATAAATATATCAAATCAATTTTATATATAATTAATAGTGTGCCCTATATATGAATAATTTAACCATTATAAAATCTTCAAAGCAATACAAATCAAATCAAATAATTTTTAAATTTTATGTATGTAAATATTTATGTATTTAAAAATATACAATTCTAGATGATTTAAGTGATACATAAATGGATGCATACCTATCTCTATTCATCTTTCTTATCAATTAATTGATTTTTTTATATGCATCAAAATCATTTAGTACACACATTATTGTATTTTCTTTTAAAAAATATATAATAATTATTTTTAAAAAAATCAGAACTATTATTTTTCAAAAATAAAAGCATAATAATTGTTTTTTCTTGGATTCTCATAAAGGATGAGCATGGACTTGGATATAAATTAGACTAATGTCAAATACAAAAAAATGATAATTCAAATAATTTTAAACCTCATTCTTTATCAACCAACTAATGACAAATGTCACATTTTAGTTTGACTTTATATAGGATCGCCTCCTTATTCAATAAAAAACAATAGGAAATTCCAAGGCCAACAAACACCTTTTTGGAAAGATAAATAGGTCCTTCCTCCTTTATACGGCAATCTCCATCAGTTAGCCATCACATCTCATAAAACTTTGGTGTTCCAATAATATTTTGCCTAGTAAAGACAAATGTCACCTTTCAATTTGACTTTGTGTAAGGTGAGCTCCCTATTTCAATAAAATCCAATGTAGATCTAACTATTTCAGTAAATTTCAATGTTTAAATTTCCAACTCCTCGAAAAGTATATCTTACCTTTTTTAGAAAGCCAACCAAATCCTTTCTCCTTAATAAGAGGAAGGTGGAGGGAACCAATTGGCAGTTTTGTCGATTTTCTAGAATGGAACAAGGTGGCCAACTATCTGGCTAAATGGGTCTCTAATCAAACGGGGCTATAGAATATTGGGGATCGAATCACTTACCTTTGGAGTACTCTCTATGTTAGAAGTCTGATCACGAATGATGAAAGAGTCTTTATTAAGGATGAGACTTGATTCATTGGGTGGTTATCCTATTGTTTTGTTGGGTTGACACCATGTTGACTTTTATATTTTCTAATGATTAATAAATATTTAACCTCTTCTTAAAAACCTTCCTCCTTCATTCTCCAATCTGATTATTTAGCCGGCCCATGCCGTAAAAGCCTCTGATTACACTTGTCTTTATTGCTCGTACTTGAAAACACCACCTTCTATAAGCCATTGTAGGAAGATCTCAGCTGTCCATCCATTTTACCAAGAATCAAGACCTTCACCTTTTGTATGTGTTCTTCATTTGTCCATGTGAGCTTTCTTGTTCTATGCTCGTTTGCCATTGTGATCTTTTGATCCTTCCAAAGTTATGCAGAAATTCCTATAGTGGGTACTGTCCATGCTTTTCACTCTCTCCATCTTCTCATAAGATCATGTCTGGCTACGATGCAGCTCCCGATTCTGTTCTTTCTTTCATAGTATCAACAATGCCAATGAAAGACGCTGTAAGATCTGGCCACGATGCATTCGACACACTTCCTGATTGTCTTCTTGCTTTCATACTATCAAAAATGCCATTGAAAGATGCTGTCAGATCTTCTATTCTTTCCAAGAGGTGGAGGTTTCTCTACACTCAAATGCCTCAACTCACTTTCCCTGAACTCACTTCCAGCGATATAATTTCCAACATGTTGCTTCAGCACTCAGGAGATCTTGAGGGCTTTCACCTTGACAGCATCCGGTTGCATTACTCTACTGAAAATGTGTGTAAATGGGTAGAAAATGTATCTAAACGCAATGTCCTGCATCTCACTCTGTCTGATCGCCCTACTTATCCAAGACATTTAGAAGAAATCCCTGCTCTCTTTTCATGTTCGCGTCTTGTAAAACTTCTTCTGCGTCGTTACATTCTCACCAGCTTCCCAACTGATTTTATTGGATTCCCCCACCTCATTAGTTGTTACCTCTATGATGTTCATATGACAGATGAATCTTTAGCCTCCTTGGTATCGCTCTGTCCCCTTCTGCAGAAACTTGAAATGACACATTGTTTTGGGCTAGGTCATGCCGTAATCTTTTCATCCGCTATTGAACATTTGAATATAAATTTTCTGTATGGAGTTGAATCTGTAATAGTTGACTGCCCCAAACTCAAAATTCTGAAGGCGTTCATGATTCAGGATTTGAGTGTGAATGGTGCTCTGTTCTATGAGCTTTCTTATGCAGTCTCTTATTTTAAAATGCATTGTGGAGATAATTTAACGGAACTGGAACTGAAATCCGAACCTGAACAAACTTATTATAGTCCTCCTCTGCAATTTACAGCTGCAAGGAGGTTTCTTGACATCCTAGGCAATTTTCAATCCCTGAAGAAACTTATCATAGCCTTGGAAAGAGAAGAAAATGTGGATTTTCCTCTATTCGAACTATTTCACAGGCTTCCAAATTTTCAGATGTTCTCTGTGCTGGGCTTATCTTTTCAGGTATGTACAGAAACTTCAGAAATTCTGGACCAATTGTGTAAGTTGGTAGTTTTAGGTCTTAAGTGTTGAATTTAGATAAATAATAGACAAAAGTGGTTAATTTTAAGCAAGTTATTAGAGTTTATTTTAAATTATTTATTCCAATGCAGGGGGATGGCTATACCTGTTTTCTTCACCCCTCCACATCTTAATCTCAAGAAAATAAGCATAGAAATTTTTGAGTTTGGCCACAAAGAAGTTGAAATAATAAGTTGCTTGCTTCAGAGTACGCCGTCTCTTGAAGCATTGGAAATTCAGCTACCTGATAGTGATGAATATGATGAGAGTCAATGTTTGCAGTTTTCGGAAGATATCAGGCTTCTGAGGAGAGCATCCTTATTTGCAAGGGTTATTGTACCATTTTCTTTCTTAGAAGGGTTATTCACTTTCTTAGAATTTTCAATCATCTAAGTTGAAATATTTGTGTCATTTTTGCAGCATTTTTACCCATTGGTATATCCCAATTTCTTACCGTGTTTAGTAGAAATTCATGCATATTATAAATAATAAATGTAAAACTGCTGTCTTATGAAACATATCATCTCAGTTGAAAAAATAGTGGACATGGTTTGACACAAACTAACAGCAATCAGTTGCTTTGCTAGATACGTAAGCAACTGTAAATTTTTCACTACTGTTTTTTTCTATGTTAATACAGAAAATTGTCTGGAATTCATACATCAATATACCCTTTTGTTTTTCTGTGTTTACTGAAAATTCTTGCAATTTTTAAATAATTTAGATTTAGGTGTTGTCTGCTATTGCAGCAATTCTTTACCATCATAGGGTCTCTATCTACAGATTCTTCACATTGTCAAAACTCTTTCAATATCACCTCTCACAGGAATTAGAATTAGCATGACTTTAACAAATACTAATGCAGTCATCTCATGATAGTTGAATGTAGCCCATAAGAATTTCCTTGTTGCAGGGCAAACATCATATGAACACCCACAGAAAACACCTAGCAAACCAGCACAGCATCATTAGAACACACAACTCCTTTGAAGACATTAGATATAATCCTCACATTAGAAATACTAACAAATAATGCGAGAAGAAATACTTTTCAAGCGCCAATCAAGATGAAGTTTTATGTAAAGAGATATCAACTGCTTTGTTGGAGGCCCTATGACAATTTCAATAGACAATTTATATACTAAGCTGTCTCCAAAAGTTTACTCAGCTGCATTTCTTATTGACTGCAATGGTTGCAGGATTTGTTGAAAATGCTTTAGCAACTTTCAGGCAAATGCAATTGGCAGGTGTAAAGCCACATTCCATGACCTTCGAAACTAGTTACTAAACTCGATATTCCATCCATTTTAATTCAAGTCACACTTATTTTAGATCAAATGATTTCTCATTTTTTTATTAGCCTTGATCATCCAAGGTTTGAACTAACAGTAGATTAATGTGAAAAGGGATTTTATTCTCTGAATCAAACTTTATCATGAAGACATGTGGTTTGGTTGACAGATAAAAAAGCTAATAGCTCAAATCAAAAGATTAGGACCATTGAAAGTGAACAAGATTGTCTTTAAATCGTATAGCTCAAGCCAGCCCAAATAACCAGACAAATATATGAGGTGCATATTCATTCAAGAAAGATTGAAGTGCATGTACATTGTCATTCTGGTGTTCTGTGTCATTATAATTTATGGGTGTCCTTTTTTGTCATCTTCAGATAAGCTTAGATAACAAGCTATACTTTCTGATATATTTAGCTGGTTTATTTTAAATTAGATAACAATCTATAGTGAGGGAGACCAATAGAGAACTCATGAAGTAACCCAATGATATAGAAATAGAATTCAACTGTAGAAGAATTCCTGTAAAGTATCTCATCTGGAGGGGACTGACTGTAGAAGAATTCTACTAACCCAACTCTGGTTAAGAACTCTGCCAAAGCAGACAAGGAAAAACGTTAGTTCTGCGTTTGGTGGCCATGGAATGAAGTAGAATATAAGGTTACCAGGTATATTACTACAAGTGGAATATGAGTACTACTGTTTTCTACAGAGGTGGCTGCGTACATCCATCAAGCATAGAGGATATATGAAAATTTTTACATGTATTTGTAACTGCCTTGAATGACTTAACGATTTCTATGAAAGGTTTGCAGTATTCTGAATTTAATGGTTTTGTATTTTCTGATGAGAGGTGCATTTAAATGTTGAGATGTAAGGTTTGTAAATAAGAACATGTTTAAAAGTTATTTGATTTTTCTTAAATCAATTTTTTTTTTTTGGCTCTTCACAAAATAGAAATAGATGGAGTCTATTACGATGAACTATTATAAATATAATATTATGTGTTGTTCTTACTTTATATTTAATATAATAAGGGTCAATGTTTGAAACTTTTCAAATAGCTTATATGTGAGAGAAGAGCATCTTTACTAGCAAGGATAATTGTATTCTATAAGTGCACCAAGTAATATGCTAAAAAATTGTGGTCTTTGAACTTCATAATAGTGTAGCCTACAATACCCTATTTATGGTATTTAATTCCATGCTCCCTTTTCTTTTAATCTAAAAGTTGTTTATGTTGGTTGAATTCTATCTGTTTTCATACTATAGTTTGGTGATTTATTTTAAAGAATATGGGGAGGGACTATCCTTTTTGGAATGAAGAAAGATGATACACCATGTTCCTCAAAGCTTAATATTCTTCCAACTCCTCTACTCTCCTTAAATCACAACTATGCATAGATACTAAATTGAGAATTTAATGGTGATAGATTTTGTTAAGTCTTCTATCTTCAACACGATCTAGTTCCTAGTTGAAACATGCAATCACTGATATATAATTGTTGCCTCGTCTTAGACAAAGGAAAAATGCATAGGAGATCATAGCCTGCATTTTCCTTTGCCAATGCACCTTTTCCTGGTTCTCATCCCTTCCCATGGTCACCTCTACCATAGAATTGAAATAGAGAGAAAAAATAATAATAGAAAAATATTATTACTTAAATAACATCAACAATGCCTCCTTAGAAAGGAACATGCAAACCTTCCTATTTCTCAAGATAGAAAGCCCAGAACTAGGAAATGCATAAATTTTGAGTTAGGTGCTTAACCATAAGGATTAGGGATTCAATATTTTAACTTCTTTTTATGTATATAGAAAAGGATGGGTTTATAAGAACAAGAATGCAATAGACAAAAAGGAAAAGCTAATCTATCTAATAGCAATTTTAAAACTCAATGTATTTGAATGGAGAGAACTTGTTAGAAGATTGATCTTTTTTTTCTATTGAGCAAGCTCTACAACTAAGGCACGAACTTAGAGGAGACCTTCCCACTGACGGAAGGCCCCTCACAGTTCATTTATTGTGATCCTCTATTATACCCAATGACAATAGCAATGCGATTGAAGGTGAGAAAAATCCCAAGGTAAAGAGTTTTCGTGACATGGTCAAAGGCAAACTACTAGTCTCGGATGACACTGATGAAGGGTGCTCCCCTTAATACCACAAACACATAACAGAGATAGAGAAACAACAACAATATGCAAGAACAGAAAATTGGCTTCTTATTATCTCCACAAATGTGGAATTACAAACTTTCAGAATTACAATATGTAAAGCCACATGGGCATTCCCTTACAATATTCTGTAGGACAAAGCCTCGAACTATTACCTAGATCTACTACCCAGAACTATTCTGAACTGCCTAAGACCATAATACAGCCTTCCTTATATAGGCAATTTTCCACCGCCTGGGAAGGTTCCAGAATTTTAGCCAATAAGGCCGACCAAACTTAGAATTATTTTATTTTACATTTTATTACATCATAGTCGGCTCAAGACAACCTTTGAAACCCGAACAGAAATTTTGAAGAAAATTATTTTTCGCCATTTCAGGTGACCCAACTTCCGAAGACCATAAGTCATCACCCGTTGACCCGCTCGGCTATTATAACCCCATTTCAGAAATGCCACGAAGCGCTCTACAGGCTTGACCTGCGCAAGCGCCCGTCACCCAAATTTTCGACCTCATCCGGGGCCTCTAAAGCCTTCAAAACTGAGTTCAAAGTTTCTGTACCCTGCTGCCAATACCGAAAATCTTCGATATCTTCCAATATACACTTGATCTGGCAATGAAACTTTACTGGCAGACTTATATGACCAACATGAACCTCCAAGAAAGAAATCAGATCATTCTGAGCACATACGGAAATTACCAAAAATAGCAACTTTCCATAAATAGTAGCTCTGCACAAAATAGCCCTTATTGAATACAAAAATAGAAATATTTTTGGGTGATGCAAGATTGCTCTTACACCCAGGATGCTCCTGCATTAGACACCCGGGGTAATTGGAGAAGTGACCCTGTCACGACTCAGGTGTGCAGAGGAAAACCAAGATAGCTAACCTCCTCCTTTGTCAACCATGATGAATCTTCAACAGGTCATCCTTTCCACTTGACCAGATATTCTTCATATGTCATGTTCCTTGTGCTTCTACCAACACGACTGTCCAGTATATCTTCGATCTCCTTAGTATCTGAACTAGTCGCTGGAATACTCCACTGTGCTGTTGTGATCTCATCTTCAACACCTCCTTCATGATACTCTGTCAGATCTGAAATGTTAAAAATTGGTGAAATATTTAGCTCAGTAGGAAATTCTACCTCATATGCGTTTCCTGAATCATGTTTCTTCAGTATCCTACATGGTCCAAACTTCTTCATTTTCAGCTTGTTATATGTACCAACTGGAAACCGCTCCTTCCGCAAATGAACCATGACTTCATCACCAACCTGAAATTCCTTATGCCTCCTTTTCACATCTGCCTTAGCCTTATACTGTGCATTCATCTTGGCAATATGCTTCCTCACCTCCTCATGGATGTTCTTCAAATGTTCTACAAAATCTTCAGCTTCAGCACTACTTATTTCTCCTTTATCTATCTTTCTCAATTCAGATGCATTTCTTGGACTACTTCCATATACAATCTAGAATGGTGATTTACCAGTGCTCCTGTTGACAGAATTATTGTATGCAAATTCCGCCTGTGGTAAAATCAAATCCCATCCTGTTGGCTTATCTCCAACCAAACATCTCAGCAATTTCCCAAGCTCCTATTCACCACCTCTGTCTGTCCACCAGTCTGTGGATGATGTGATGAACTAAACTTCAAATCTGTCTTCAACTTCTTCCACAATGTACGCCAGAAATATCAAACAAACTTAGTGTCCCGATTTGAAACTATGGCCTTTGGCAAACCATGAAGTCTCACTACTTCTCTGAAAAATAATTCTACTACATGAACAGCATCATTAGTCTTCTTGCAGGGAATAAAATGTGCCATCTTTGAAAATCTATCAACTACCACAAAAATTGAATCGTGTCCTCGGTAAACCAAGAACAAAGTCCATGCTGATATCCTCCCAAGGATTCTCTGGTACAGGTAATGGCTGATACAACCCTGTATTCTGCTTCACTCCTTTCACCATCTGACATACTCTGCAACTCTGTACAAACTTCTTCACATCTTGCTGCAACTGTGGCCAATAATAATTCTCACTAACCAAACCAAGGGTTTTGTCACGACCAAAATGTCCAGCCAATCCTCCGCTATGCTTCTCCTTGATGAGATTCTCCCTCATAGAACTTCGTGGAATGCACAATTGACTCCCTTTGAATAGCATATCGTCCTGGATGATGAAATCTAGCCATTTCATCCTGTTTAGAGTAACAGGTTCTGTACAAGCTTTCCAAGCTTCACCAAAATCAGGATCCTCTGGATACAAATTCTTGAGTTCCTTGAACCCAACCACTTCAATCTACATTTCTGTCAGCAATAGTTGCCTTCTGCTAAGAGCATCTGCAACCCTATTAGACTTTCCACTCCTGTGTTTCAAAACAAATGTATAACTCTGTAAAAACTCAACCCACTTCAAATGCCTTTGATTCAATTTTCCTTGACTATTCAAATACTGCAAAGCTTGATGATCAGTATACAAAACAAACTCCTTAGGAAGTAGATAATGTCTCCACTTCTTTAATGCCTGAACTATAGCATAAAATTCTTGATCATAAACAGAATATTTCCTCTTGGCATCATTTAACTTCTCACTGAAATAAGCAACATGTTTACCTTCTTGGCTCATAACAGCTCCTATTGCAGTACCACTAGCATCACAATCTACTTGAAACACCTTATTAAAATCTGGAAGTGCTAAAACAGGTTGTTCTGTAACTTTTTGTTTCAACAATTGAAAACTCTTTTCTGCTCCTTTAGTCCACTTAAACTCTTTTCTATCCCCTCTCATTGTTTCAGTCAAGGGTCCACAAATACTGCTAAAATTTCGGATAAACTTTCTGTAAAAGCTAGCCAAACCATGAAAAGATCTTACCTCAGTAGCACTCCTTGGAGTAGGCCATTCAAAGATAGCCTGTACCTTCTCTGGGTCCATTTTTAGACCTTCTGCTGAAACTACAAATCCCAAATACACTAACTCTTTCTTCACAAAACTGCACTTCTTCAAATTGATCAACAATTTTTCTTCTCTCAACTTCTCAAATACCATACGAATATGCATCATATGCTCATCCAATGTCTTACTAAAGATCAAAATATCATCTAGGTAAACAATGACAAACTTACCCAGAAATTCTTTCAGAACCTCGTTCATGAGCCGCATGAAAGTGCTCGGTGCATTGGTTAGCCCAAAAGGCATGACTAACCACTCATACAGTCCTTCCTTTGTCTTGAAGGCAGTCTTCCATTCATCTCCTTCTCTGATCTGAATCTGATGATATCCACTCTTCAGATCTATCTTTGAGAAATACACAGCTCCACTCAAACAGTCCATAATATCATCCATTCGTGGCAATGGAAACCTATATTTGATTGTAATCTTGTTTATTGCTCTGGAATCTGTACACATCCTCCACTCTCCATTCTTCTTTGGTGCTAATACCGCAGGTACAGCACAGGGACTCAGACTCTCACGGATCAATCCTTTCTGTAACAACTCATGTACTTGTCTGTTCAACTCCTCACATTCTGCAGGTGTCATTCTGTGTGCTGCCTTATTCGGCAAACTCGCTCCTGGGATCAAGTCCATCTGATGACTGATCTTTCTGACTGGTGGTAATCCATCAGGTACGTTATCGGATACAATATCTTGAAACTCATTCAACAAATCTACAACTTCTATAGGAACATCTTCTACTCCCTCTTTACCAGCTTTTGGAATTAAAGCAAAACATACATGCTCATGCCTCATACCATCTAGAAAATTTCTTCCATCAACAAAAGTTATCCTTGCATTACCGCATACCTTTTCTTCAGTCTCCTTCAATGGTTTTAGCTTATGTCGCACTCCATCCTTTGTCAGGGAATAGGTATTCGCACGACCATCATGTACAGCACATCTGTCAAACTGCCATGGTCTACCCAACAACATATGACATGCATCCATAGATATGATATCGCACAATACCTCATCTTGGTATCCGCCAATCTTGAACTTCACCAGGCATTGTTCATTGACCATGACCTTGTGGTCATCCTGCACCCAGGCAATCCGATATGGATGTGGGTGTTTCTGTCTCTTGAGCTTCAACTTCATCACCATCTCTTCTGACACCAAATTGTCAGTGCTTCCACTATCAATAATCACATCACAACATTTACCTTCACACTTGCACCTGGTGCGAAACAGGCTCCTTCTTTGCTCAGGTTCATTCTCACCACTCAACAGGACTCTTCTGTTAATCAACGTTTCTCCTCTTTCAGCATCTTCAGAATTTGATGATCTGGCATCTTCATCTACATGTGCAACTCTGGCCTGGCCTTCATTTTTCCTATCTGTTCTGCCTTGGCGCTGAGGACATTTAAATGCCCTATGACCTTCTTCTCCACAGTGAAAACATGTTCCACGGAAGCCACCTCTTCCAGATCCTTTTCCTCTTCCTCTTCCTCTCTGATCTCTATTATTCTGATCCTGGAAGCGATTGGAATTATTTCCGCGCTGATTTTGACTGCTACTGGCCTCATCCTTCTTTTTCGGATCTTCATTTCGGCCACCGTATGACCGTCCACCAGATCATCCACCACGACCTCTTCCATTTTGTCTGCTCTCAAACTTCTTGTTTAGCTTTTCCTCTACTTTTAGGGCAAATTGGTATGCCTCTTCAATACTGCTCATTCGAACCAGATTTAGCTCCTCCTGAATGCTTGGCCTTAACCCATTAAGGTATCGGGCAACTTTCTCTTTATCAGCTTCTGCATGGCCTGTTCTGATGAGAAGTCGATAGAACTCCTCTATATACTCCTGAACAGATCTTCCTGCTTGCTTCAAACTTTGCATTTTCTTTAGTAGGTCAAGCTCATAATCAACAGGAATGAACTGTCGCTTCAATTTATCCACCATCCGATCCCATCTTGTGATTTTATCTTTCCCTCTTCTATTTCGCTCCAATTGAATTTCTTGCCACCAGATCTTCGCATGACCTTTCAATCTGGCCTTCGCAAATTTGACCCTATCAGGATCTTCAACATCTTCATACTCAAAATATTCCTCACATTCATTGATCCAGTCAATCAATTCCTCTGGGTTAAGATTTCCAGAAAATGTAGGAACCTCAATCTTAGGTCTTTTCCCAATCTTGGAAATGGCCCGAAAAAGTCTTTCTTCCTCCTGGTTCACAATTTCGGCTTCTCCTTCTTGATATTCTTCTTCAGCTTCATCCTCGCTTTCGTCTCTGACATTGAGATTCATTCCTCTACGAATCTCTTCTTGCAATGCTCACACTTGTCTCTACAGCTCTCTAACCTCAGGTGTCACAGCACAAACTCTTCCGCCACGTTCTCGTCGTGGAGGCATTTTCGTGATGCGCGCTGAAACCCTAGCCACGGTCCTGGTGCAAACTGCCTCACAGTTGGCGATCTATTTACACACTCAAGAACTCCTGCTCTGATACCACTTGATGAAGGGTGCTCCCCTTAATACCACAAACACATAACAGAGATAGAGAAACAACAACAATATGCAAGAACAGAAAATTGGCTTCTTATTATCTCCACAAATGTGGAATTACAAACTTTCAAAATTACAATATGCAAAGCCACATGGGCATTCCCTTACAATATTCTATAGGACAAAGCCTCGAACAATTACCCAGATCTACTACCCAGAACTATTCTGAACTGCCTAAGACCATAATACAGCCTTCCTTATATAGGCAATTTTCCACCGCCTGGGAAGGTTCCAGAATTTTAGCCAATAAGGCCGACCAAACTTAGAATTATTTTATTTTACATTTTATTACATCATAGTCGGCTCAAGACAACCTTTGAAACCCAAACAGAAATTTTGAAGAAAATTATTTTTCGCCATTTCAGGTGACCCAACTTCCGAAGACCATAAGTGATCACCCGTTGACCCGCTCAGCTATTATAACCCCATTTCAGAAATGCCACGAAGTGCTCTACAGGCTTGACCTGTGCAAGCGCCGATCACCCAAATTGTTGACCTCATCCGGGGCCTCTAAATCCTTCAAAACTGAGTTCAAAGTTTCTGTACCCTGCTGCCAATATCGAAAATCTTCGATATCTTCCAATATACACTTGATCTGGCAATGAAACTTTACTGGCAGACTTATATGACCAACATGAACCTCCAAGAAAGAAATCAGATCATTCTGAGCGCATACGAAAATTACCAAAAATAGCAACTTTCCATAAATAGCAGCTCTGCACAAAATAGCCCTTATTGAATACAAAAATAGAAATATTTTTGGGTGATGCAAGATTTCTCTTACACCCAGGATGCTCCTGCATCAGACACATGCTTCTACCAACAACCCCAAATGAATTCATCTCGACCATTAGCTTCAAAAGAGGGAGGTAATATTTCAAAGACCGAGATGTTTGTTATGAATCTGAATGCCCCAATGATCATAGAAATCGATTATGAGCAAAACAAACTTAGAAAATTTGCTATTTTATTGGTTTATCAAGATTTAAATGATATATACCTTCTAGAAAATACATAAATGACTGGACTTATAATGTTTGGAACAATAAATTTGGCTTCTAGTTCTCGTACTTCAAATTGATTCAAAAAGGCCTTTTCTTAGTTTTCTTTAGTAACCATAATCACCAAAAGGAAGTGGTTGCCAGACAATGCTCGAAAATTGGCCTGAGTGTATTCCGTGCCATACCATGGACACCTAGGACAAGTAGGAAGTTATGAATTATATTTTTAGCAAATATTTTGGTGTGTTCTCAAAACAATTTTTGAAAAATTCAAGAAAAGGTTTTCATTAGAGCTCCATATGTTAAAAAATGTAAAATATTTCATCGTTGCAAGTTTTTGCCACTTGGAATTTTTTTGAAAAACTTAGTTTTTGTTGTAGCTTGACTGTAATGGCTACAAGGAGCATTTTGAATCTTTCTTGGGAGTTATAGGTCAAGATCCTTCAAAAATGATCGAGGAAAAAGCTTTGTATCAAACTTGGAAGAATAAAAAATCAGTTTCTATTTCTTTCCTACAATTTTTTCCATTACCAACCTTTGTACAGTCTTGTACGGTTGCATATGTGTAGAGTGTTACATGCATGTTCTAACTTAACTAGTTATCTTTCATTTTCAAATTATTTTATGTCTTCAAGTGAGAGGAGACAAGAGTTATCTTGATTTTTGTATCAGTGGATCTGACTATAGCTAGTAGTAAGGGTTTTGAAATAAAAATGGCTATAACTTGTACTCCCAAGAGTGTCAGCTAATGGATCTTGGAGAGATTTAGGGGGGACTATGTAATTTATGTTTTTGATTTCCATTTTGTACATCATGCAAAAAGGAGGAAGGAAATTTATGCCCTAGGTGGACATCTCTATGTGTCCACCGAGTAGAAACTTGGAATCAACAACATAACCTCTATTCCGAGGTGTTCCAGAAGTTGTAAGTCAGGATTTGGCAATGTTTTAGGTCCCTAAAAATACTCCAAGTGATTAGAGACTTGAATCAGTCCTTTAGAAGTTATTTGCTTCTTTAGGTAAGCCTAATTAGGCTTGTTAGGCCTTTTTTCTGTTAGAAAAAATCCTTTGAAAATGGCCTCCTCCCTGGAAATGTTTCATGGTTTGTGTCTTTCCCTGTGTTCCTTGTGTTGTCACCAAGCTCTGGTCCAATTTTCATGTGCTGAATCATAAAATCCAAAAAGTTATTCGAATTTCAAAGTCTGCTGGAAATTATCAAATTCTGCCACAGTGTCGAAAACCCACAGTATTTTTGCAAATCCATGATGTTTTCGACCTTTTTGGCCTGCATAAAAGCCTCGATGTTTTTGGCTTCCTTGTTTACCTTTGTGTCATGTTGAAAATTCCTGTTTGTTTTCGATCTTTTGTCAATAACCTACGTTATTTTTGACCCTTTTCCTTCGAGCTTTGTGCACTTGTCTTTTGGTGCCGAAAACTTTGTGTGTTTTTGACTATGTCTTAATTGCGCAAGTCTGAGTGGATGGTGGGTCTAGGCTCTTCCTGATTGGCTATCGCATGGCTGCATGTCAGACTTTTCTAACATGCGATCATGCGATCACTTGCCACCTAACCATGTGGGTCCCAATCCTGTTCTGCTGCCTGGCGGTCTTCTTCATCTTAAGTGTGCAAATGTGACGATGTGGGGCCAGTTTCTTCAAAGCAGCAGAGGAAGGAGATCAATAGTCAGTGTGTGATCACATGGAATATTCTTTCCTCATGCGATCATGCACCTGCCGTTGATCTTGTTTGTTTCCAGCATTGCCTCGGTGAAGTGGGCCCGGTGTCAGAGGGGTGACAAATGGCATGTCCTTATTGGTTGTCGCATGGCCGCATGTCATACTTTTCTGACATGTGATCATGCAACCGCTTGCCATCTGTCTGTGTGGGGCCCATTGGTGGTTGCTGTTGCATGGTCCCGGTGGTGGTGATGTGGCAGCCTATGATTGGCTGTCGCATGGTCGCATAGCCCAATTTTTGGCTATGCGATCATGCGACCGCTTGCCACGTGTCCTTGGGGGTTATGGTGGCAGTTACGATAGCGGTCTGTGGGTTGCCGCATGTTCACATAGCCTATTTCTGGGCTATGTGATCATGCGATAGGATGCCACGTGTCCCTGGGGCCCGTCTGTATTTTCTCGGTGGTCCCATTGGTGAATGTGTCATGGCGATCTCCGGTTGGTCCGTGCTGGTAGGTTGACAGGTTGAACATGGGCCCGGGCTAGGGATTCTCAGCAGTGATTTGACGGTTGGTAGGGTGCATGGTAGCGGCTTGTCGCATGTTCGCGTGAGCCAATTTTTTGGCTTGCAAACATGTGACATAACCTTTTGTGGCCACGGTCTGGCGTCGGTGGTTATGCTGAAGGCAAGTGGTTAATAGCCTATTGCATGTTCGCATAACCCATTTTCAGGTTATGTGATCATGCGACCAAGCATAATTTGGAGTCTATTTCCTATAGCGATTAGGTTGTGAATGCACAATTGCACGACTGAGGGCAAATGGTTAAAAAAAACACAAGCCCGCGAATTGCATGATGACTGTTGCATTTTGAGTTTGAATTTCTGAGAGACAGGGGGTACCATTTTTATGAAAATGAATGGAGAAAAGACCCTGTTTGGTGAGAAGTGATTGGTTTGCAGTGTGGTCCAGGATGCCGTGAGTGTTTGTAGGGGTGTTTTGCCGTGCAGTGATGGACAAACTTTGTTGTTCGGGGCTTTTTGTAGGTGATTTTGAAATCTTGATTGGTTGGGGGGTTGAGGGCTTAACCTTGGTTACCCATAGCTTGTTGCATCCTACTGGTGTAGGATTTCAAGGTAACGAGTGGTATAACTAAGGAAATTTTTTACTGTGTCTGGGTTCTAAATTTTTTGTCAGTTCCAGTGGTTGTATCAACATTTTGGGAAAAACCTCAGGTATCTTTTGCATATTGTCTATGGTGTTTTCTGAATGAACTTGTAATGCAGAGATTTGAATCCACATACTTAATACAGTTTGTCAGTCTTGGATCTCTCCTTTAGTTGCTCTTAATGAATTCTGAGTTTTCTAGCTCACTACATTTGGTTGCTTATGCATATGTTTCATCTCTCAGCCTTGGTTTAGAATCAGGTTAAAAGTCTCTGAGTGAAGCATAGGTTCATTTGGTCCAATCAGTAAGGATACTTGTAAGTAGTGTAAGACATGTTTAGCTGTGTTTATGGCTTGGATTCTCAGATGAATCTAGTAGTTGTCCTTGTGTTTTAGGTTCACTTCAGGTGTGATGCCCAATGGATAAGGCACCGATCTTAAGTTAGTATCCCTGTGCTGATGCAAAGTGTTGCATGGTTGACTACATCTTGCAGGAAACCAAATTATATTTAATATTTCCAATCCTGCAATCCCTCATAGTTTTGAGGTCACAAGACCATTTTATCTTGCATAGTAGAGTTGATTCAATGAATGCCTAGTTAGCATTTAGCAATCCTTTACTATGATCTGCTTTATGAATCCAGAAGTATAGGGTTTGTAGTGAGTTTGAACTTTGTCTGGATTAGGTGCACCTACCTTGGTTTTACAGAGCCAGAAGCAAAAGAGGGTAGTCTTGTCCCTATAGTTGGTCCAATTACCCTAAGACCTCATAACAATTTTGGAGCTAACCATTCCTAAAATCCATCTGAGGCTATATTGGCAGCCATTTGTGCATAAGAGTTTTCGAACACCAACAAGATGGCGACTCTGTTGGGGAGAGTCTAGAATAGAGTCAGAAATAAAAATCAAGCATCTACAAAATCTTCTCACCTAGTTGTGAGTGGTGGCTCTGATTTTCTCTGTTTGATCAGTGTTCCTCTTGATAAAAAGTGTGTATACCTGATGAAGTTTTGGTTGGTTGGAAGAGATACAAATCAGTGCAACATTTTCCTCTCAAGGAGGTGGCGGCTCTGCATGACAAAGTTATCTGATGGAGCTTCAAGGTGAGCCCAAGATCTGCCCTGCCTTCTAGCCAAAGGTCTTCTACTACAAGATTTTCCCAAGAATTTTTCAAGTTCTAAATGTTCCTTATAAAGTGGTCAAGCACTAAAAGAAGGATAAGGTGTGAGTAGAGGTTAGCATATTTCAAGTCTTCAGTTGCAGCTTTGCAAAATTTTATAGAAATAGTGCACCAAGTTGAAATGGGTAAGCTTGAGGAGGAGCTTGCATTATTAGACCAAGGCATCCTTAGGGATCACATAAGATTAGTAAGTTTGAAGGTGGGGTGTAGAAAGGATTTATCCATATCCTTGTTCTATGATAGATTTTGTGAAGTATATGATGAGCTTCCTGAGGATGTTGAGTTTCCTAAATTTGACTTCATTGGTTTATTCCTGGAACTTTGTTTTCCTGAGTCAACCAGTTGGTCAAATGCCTTGTAGGAAGAGTATTATGAATGTGTCAGGGATTGGGTACTTGGTGATGTTGATCTTGAACTTGAGGATGCACTTGGGGCTTTGCTCAGTAGTGCTGATATTGAGAATGATGAAATTTATGAAGGAGATGTGTCAGGTGTTAACACTCTTTCTTGCAGTCAGGAAAGTGATGCCTTTCCTCAATATGGGGCAGAGAGTTTATGCAATCAGTCAAATGAGGAAAAGGATTGGATTGATGAAGGTTCTGCTGATGATTGTATGGTAGAAGATAATGTTCTTGAGGATAGCTGTTCACTTCACAGTGAACAACTTTTAGATTTATTGTCTTGTGAGTATCTCAGGTATTCAGGGGGTGATGGCTCTGAGTTCTTGCATCCAGCACACATTGATTTTGATATGGAAAATGAGTCAATAGGATTTGACTTTGACATGTGTGCCTCTGATTCTTTTGCTACCCCAGCACTACTAGATGGAAACCAAGTACAGTATGATATGTCAGATGATGAAGTCATCAGTGTTTGTTCATCTTCAAGTAATGCAAGTGTCCTTGATGTGGTACTGAATAATGGTTGGGAGAGTTGTACAAATTTTGAATCCTTTTCTGATTCTGAATCTGTTGCTAAGCCATGGAAGGATGGTCTCTTAGCTACTCAAGCTTCACCATCTCATGGACAGGTTGATGTTTCTCTTCCCACCTATCAACAATTTTTGGTTTTGTCAGATGCTGACATGATGCAGAGTGCTCCTATGTTTAATGATCATGTCCCATGTGATGAGTTCCCTCAGTGTTTGCGTGAAGATCGGTGTATCTTCTCCTTGGAGGTGCAAATTTCTGGTATGAATGGATCCAATAGCGATTGCACTGATAGTTTGATAGAGCTGGAGAGTTTTTCTTTTCATTTGGATAGTAAGCTTCCCAAATGTGGTGGTAAATTTGAAAGTGATTTATGTTGCAGCTCCTTCAGCATTTCCCTTTTTGAATGTAACATGCATGTGCCACAACATTTTCAGAATTGGTATGATTACCTTTCCAGCCCTCAGGAGGAATGTGCTAGCAATCTTTATCTTAAGCTTTTGAAAGGTGGATATAATTGTGTTTTGTCACATGGAAGCATAATTCTTAGTTTGTTTATGATGTGTGGAGATGAAAATTACTTGTTTGACTGAGGCAAGTATTGATTATAATGTTGGGGCCTTCAGCCTGGTTGTAAATATTGTAAATCTTTGTATAGTCTTTCCCTTTCTTGTTGTGTGCTTTTCCTTCCTATTCCTTGCTAGTTTTTTGAGTTCCCTATTTTTGTCTAGTCATTGGTCTACTCTCCCAGTGATTCTGAATCCTTGCCATGCTTATAGGAGGCATGCATCCCCAACTAGAGCCACTGTTAGGCCTTTTTTCTATAAGAAAAAATCCTTTGAAAATGGCCTCCTCCCTGCAAATGTTTCATCGTTTGTGTCTTGCCCTGTGTTCCTTGTGTTGTCACTAAGCTCTGGTCCAATTTTCACGTGCTGAATCATAAAATCTAAAAAGTTATTCAAATTTCAAAGTATGCTGAAAATTGGCAAATTCTGCCACAGTGTCGAAAATCCACAGTATTTTTGCAAATCCATGATGTTTTTGGCCTTTTTGGCCTGCATAAAACCCTTGATGTTTTCGGCTTCCTTGTTTACCTTTGTATCATGTTGAAAATTCCTGTGTGTTTTTGATCTTTTGCCGATAACCTGCATTGTTTTCGACCCTTTGCCTTCGAGCTTTGTGTACTTGTCTTTTGGTGCCAAAAACTTTGTGTGTTTTCGACTATGTCTTAACTGCGCAAGTCTAAGTGGATGGTGGGTCCAGGTTCTTCCTGATTGGTTGTCGCATGGCTGCATGTCAAACTTTTCTAACATGTGATCATGCGACCGCTTTCCACCTAACCATGTAGGTCCGAGTCCTGTTCTACTGCCTGGCGGTCTTCTTCATCTTAAGTGTGCAAATGCTATGATGTGGGGCCAGTTTCTTCAAAGCAGGAGAGGAAGGAGATCAACGGTTGGCATGTGATCACATGGAATATTCTTTCCCCATCCGATCATGCACCTACCGTTGATCTTGCTTGTTTCTAGTGTTGCCTTAGTGAAGTGGACCCAGTGTCGGAGGGGTGATAGATGGCATGTCCTTATTGGCTATCGCATGGCCACATGTCAGACTTTTCTGACATGCGATCATGCAACCGTTTGCCATCTATTCATGTGGGGCCTGTTGGTGGTTATTGTTCCATGGTCCCAACGGCGATGATGTGGCAACTTGTGATTGGTTGTCACATGGTTGCATAGCCTAATTTTTGGCTATGCGATCATGCGACAGCTTGCCACATGTCCTTGGGGGTTGCGGTGGTGGTTATGGTAGCAGTCTATGAGTTGCCGCATGTTTGCATAGCCCATTTCTGGGCTATGTGATCATGCGATAGGATGCCACATGTCCCTAGGGCCCGTCTATATTTTCTTGGTGGTCCCATTGGCGAATGTGTCATGGCAATCTTTGGTTGGTCCGTGTTGGTAGGTTGATAGGTTGAACGTGGGCTCGGGCTAGGGATTCTCAGTGGTGATTTGATGGTTGGTAGGGTGCATGGTAGCAGCTTGTCACATGTTCATGTGACCCAATTTTTCGGCTTGCGAACATGTGACATAACCTTTTGTGGCCACAGTGTGGCATCAGCGGTTATGTAGAAGGCAAGTGGTTAGCGGGCTATCGCATGTTCACATAACCCATTTCAGGGTTATGCGATCATGCGACCAAGCATAATTTCGAGCTTGTTTCCTGTGGCAGTTAGGTTGTGACTGTGTAATTGCGCGACTGAGGGAAAATGGTTAAAAAAAAACACAAGCCGTGAATTCCATAATGACCGTTGCATTTTGAGTTTGAATTTCTGAGAGACAGGGTGTACCATTTTTATGGAATTGAATATAGAAAAGACCCTGTTTGGTGAGAAGCGATTGGTTTGCAGTGTTGTCCAGGATGCCGTGAGTGTTTGTAGGGGTGTTTTGTCATGTGGTGATGGACAAACTTTGTTGTTCGGGGGTTTTTGTAGGTGATTTTGAAATCTTGATTGGTTGGGGGGTTGAGGACTTAACCTTGGTTACCCATAGCTTGTTGCATCCTACTGGTTTAAGATTTCAAGGTAACCAGTGGTATAAGTAAGGAAATTTTTTACTGTGTCTGGGTTCTAAATTTTTTGTCAGTTCCATTGGTTGTATCAACATTTTGGGAAAAACCTCAAGTATCTTTTGCATATTGTCTATGGTGTTTTCTGAATGAACTTGTAATGTAGGGATTTGTATCCACATACTTAATATAGTTTCTCGGTCTTGGATCTCTCCTTCAGTTGCTCTTAATGAATTCTAATTTTTCTAGCTCACTACATTTGGTTGCTTATGCATATGTTTCATCTCTCAGCCTTGGTTTAGAATCAAGTTAAAAGTCTCTGAGTGAAGCATAGGTTCATTTGGTCCAATCAGTAAGGATACTTGTAAGTAGTGTAAGAGATGTTTAGCTATGTTTATGGCTTGGATTCTCAGATGAATCTAGTAGTTGTCCTTGTGTTTTAGGTTCACCTCAGGTGTGATGCCCAATGGATAAGGCACTGATCTTAAGTTAGTATCCCTGTGTTGATGCAAAGTGTTGCATGGTTGACTGCATCTTGCAGGAAACCAAATTATATTTAATATTTCCAATCCTACAATCCCTCATAGTTTCGAGGTCACAAGACCATTTTATCTTGCATAGTAGAGTTGATTCAATGAATGCCTGGTTAGCATTTAGCAATCCTTTACTATGATCTGCTTTATGAATCCAGAAGTATAGGGTGTGTAGTGAGTTTGAATTTTGTCTGGATTAGGTGCACCCACCTTGGTTTTGCAGAGCCAGAAGCAGAAGAGGGCAGTCTTGTCCCTATAGTTGGTCCAATTACCCTAAGACCTCATAACAATTTTGGAGCTAACCATTCCTAAAATCCATCTGAGGGTATATTGGCAACCATTTGTGCATAAGAGTTTTTGAACACCAACAAGGCTTATTTTATGTCTATCATTAGAGTGAAACCCTACCTATCAAGCTTACATAGGAAAATGTCTTCTTGTAGTCTTCAATAAACCTGAAAAGGGTATCCAAATATGTAATTTAATTGCCAAGTCCTTTTCGAAAGTTCTTGAGAAACTAAGGGAAACTGACATAACGAGGGCTACTCAGTTTTATAAGTCTTATTGTTGAATCAATCCATAATTGGTTATGGTGACTCCCAAATGCTAAAAGATGATCTCCTTTGATATTATTAAATAATCCCCAGAACCTTACATTATCATGCTAAGTCCTAGACCGATTTCCTAGTTCACACTGAAATGATCCTATCTATATCGAGTCCTACCTACACCAAGTTCTATCATGTACTTTTTTGAATAAACCATTATTTTCATTAGTTCATCTAATCACTTTCACTCAAGGAGGATGGTGAAGGATAGGATGGGGATTAAATATGTATGCTAAGTTCCTTGAGAGGCCAAACAAAGAAAAGGTACTTGTGGAAAACAATGGTGTTTGGGTCCCTTGATGTACCTTAGTTGTGTTGGAAAGGGGTGTAGTGGAGCACTAGGGATCATATAAGGGTTGGCACTCATGGCAACACTTATGCTTGAGTGATCGTATGATGAGAGGTTCAGTACTAGAGTCACAGTCATGAAAATGACTAAGTCCAGAATCAGGGTATCAGGGTACAATGTTACAGTTTTGGTTAGCAATGGAAATGTATGATGTATTATGGTGTGCAAAGTTAGTAGAAGGTATTTTGGGATATGTATATGCTTCAATTAAGAGCGCATGAGTTTTGGTGATTAGATCAGTGAGATTCAGTGATCTGAAGGTATGCGAAGATAGAGATTCAGTATAGCAGGGCATATGAGTAATTGTGAAGATTAAGGAAAGGTTAGCGGATATGGTAATGTGCTAAGTCAAGTGAATGGAGTATATTGCTGACACTTGGGTAATATATGATCACCGACTTCATACTTACCCTTTACATAATTAATTATTATATTTTGTATGATATTTATGAAGCCGACTGGATGGCAGTTTTTGTATAAGTATAGAGTTCTTTTATGAAAGCGATATGTATTATGATTATGATGATGAAGTATGGTTATGAGTATAAGAGCAGAGATAAGATAAGAGATCAGTAAGAGACATAGCTATAACTAGAACTATCTAAGCAAGGTAAGTGCTTGTATTGTTCCCATTTTGAAGAACTCTTTGTAATAGATTTTTATTGTAAGAGTTGTTTGCTCACCACCTTTAACCAGGTGCTTTGTATACCCCCAATAGGGTTTTGTAATCCTCTAGCAAGGAAATGTACCATCTAATAATCAGATCCTAATAGGGCTAGATCTCCTAATAGGGATACAATATTTTAGTGCATAGTTATGGGTACCATCCCTACTGGGGTTTTCCCTTGGCCAAGGTTTCCTCAAGAACAAATCATGGTGTCATGAGTTATGTGTTATATTTTATTATTCTTTTCATTTCAGCAGTGTTATGGTTTGTTTACAATTGGTTAAAGTTTAAATCAAAGTTCAGTAATACTGATTCACCCCCCCTCTCAGTATTACCTAATCTTAACAATTAGTATCAGAGCTATTGGCCCTTGGAGAGAAAGCCTAACATCTTAAGGGAGATCAGAATGGATTCAAAAAGTTTGCAAGAGAATTTTAAAGAAAAACTTGAAGATTGGGACATAGAGAAGGCTGAGAATGGTATACTAAAATTCAAATTGAGAAGAGAAAAAGGTTTCATCAAGAAAATAAAAGAACAATTGGAAGCTTCAAGAAATCAGAAACAAGATCTTATGGACAAGATTCAAATAATGATACATCAGATCAAGTGAAGAGGTTGGAGCAAGAAAAGGAGGAGATTAATCTTTTGATGATAAAAGAGATTCAACATGAAAAGGATGCTAGGAACAAAGTTATAGAATCATTGAAAGTGGAAAATGAGAAGATAGGAATAATGAAGATTGAACTTGACCACTACAAAGATAAATATCAGGAATTGGAGAAGTACAATCAAATCATTAAAGGTGAACTCACTCAATCCAAATTACACATTGAGAAGTTGCACATGAGTAGTGACAAAATTGATTAGCAAAGAGTAAGATAGAAACCTAAAGGAGACATGAGTGGAGTTGGATTCAATGAAGCATAAATTTCTAAAACCAATGAAGAAGCAAGTGGAGCAAAGAATGAAGAAAGATCCACACATAAAGAAATAACTACTCATGAAGAACCTAAATAACAGATCAGACCTTTTAGAGGTAGATGCTTTGGATGCAACAAATTTGGACACATGAAAAGAGATTGTAGAAGTAAAGGTACCTCTAAACCCTTTACTAGCTAATGTTTTAATTGTTATGAGTATGGACACAAGAAAGTAGATTGGAAAAAACTAGATCAATCTAGGTACAAGCAAGATTATGTTAGAGAAGAATCAATAGCCAAGATCACATGTCAAAAATGCAACAACTTTGGACACATTGCAAGGTATTGTAAAATGCAAGTAAATTAGGATAGAAGGAGACCTCCTACATGTTACAAATACAACAACCTTGGACACATTGTGATGTTTTGTAGATACAATGGAGAGGACAATAGAAGAGCACCAAGAAGATCTAGTGAACCAAGAGGACCACCTCCTGTGGTTATAAGAAAGAATGTTGGTGACAGTGGTAAGAGTCTTAATAAATACATGAGTGAATTTGAGAATCAATTCAAAAAATAAGAGAGAAAGGAGGATGACAATATGTGGATGGTGAAAGTTTTAAACAAGGCATCATTTTAGGGAGAGACAGTTGATGATACCGTGTCTTCTCATGATGAGTTCTTTGAGGCATTGACCTAGAAGGTCGCATAGCCTTAAGAGGAGCATTAGATGCAAAGAACATAATATATCCAGCCCCTATTCATGTGGAGTAAGCTCATGCAAGCTTAGGTATGGTGTTTGTAAACACTATTGAGTCTTTGGATGAGACCACACCACTTAGAGATTCATTATGTGTGTTCATGAGTTTTATGTTGACTAGATGGGATGTGAAGTTGAGCTACTTGTGTTTAATGCACTCACTCAACTTGTGAAGGATAAAAAGTTTTGGAAGATATCATTTCTACACCTTTTGATTGTTAGTGACTAAGGATAGTATAGTTGTGAAGGATTGCAGTCATCTAGCAGAAAGATCTCATGATCACGTGAAGCAAAGTGTTTAATTCAAGCGTGTTTAAGGTATTTAGACCTATACTCATAGATAATTTATGGATACACCAGTAGTTTATGATGTCATGGGTAGACCTAGGTACAAATTCAAGCGACATCCATTCAAGTCTTGTGAGGATGATCCAGAAGGAGTATTTTCACAAACCCCCATAGGTGTGTTGGACATAGAAGATATTAGGGTATACATACACTGCAAGTATGAAATCATTGGAGATGTAAACATTTCCAATGAATTAGATAGTATGATAGAAGCAGATGGATTTGTGGTAGAATAATTCAAACACCTACAAGATCAATCTATCATTAAACTAACCCTACTCATAGAATTCACGGAAGTTGAATGGCTTAAGATCATCCTTAGCAGAGTCCATAATCAATTTATTTGGATTGGAGAAAAACCAGTAAAGATTTTTGCATAGATGTTTCATGAGATTATAGGGCTTGATAATGAAGGAGCCCTACCTGTATCAAAAAAGAATTTGAGTAAACATGAAGAAACCCTAATCCATTCCAAGTAGGATAAGAGGGTGATGATAGTCAATGACATCTTTTAGCAAGATGTTAGGTTGGTAGAAATGTTGTTGGGTTACAAGTTGTTTTATAGTAGCAGACCAAACTTTGAATCAGTTGGAGTTGTTATGATGGCATACAAAATGGTGAAGGAAAACAAGAAATATAACCTCTACGAAGTACTTGCACAGTAGTTCCTTGAAAATGTAAAAGTGATAAAGAAAGATAGGACTAAAAAATTTAGGTTTGGATCCTTGTTAGTCCATATGAACATCCATATTATTCACAAGTTTGTTGGCCTGCACCCTACAACATGGAAAGAAGATGTACCTACTGGGATTCAAATTTTAGAGAGTTATAGAATGCAAGATAAGAATTGGGTTGATGTTGAACTATTTTACATGAAAAAAATCTTACAAAGGAAAATGAAGGAAAGGTTCAGAATACTTGAGAACATTATTGAGAAGTATGAGGATAGTATCTTTTTCATGGTTGAAACTGATTGTGTCCATTTTGAGGTAGTAGAACCAAGAATGAAATGGTGTTACCCCATGGGATACAAAGTAAGTTCTGAGATTCTAACCATGCAAGTATATCATGTATTGACAGTAGAAATAGACCCTACACAAGAAAGATGGGGAACATACATAGAGAAATATGAAAAAGTTAGAGAAGAGAAAGAAAAAATAACCAGGAAAAGGAAAATTAGTAAAATTGTGGAGGATATTAGTGCTAAAGTAGGAATCACTAAAGAGAAGTTGATAACATAAGGAATAAGATGGAAGCATCCTTAAGCATAGGCATTTATGGTTTTGTTCCTTTATAAGAAGAAAAGATAGAAACTCCTACTATTGATATTGTTGATTTATCAGCTACACAAGAGGAGTGAGTACAAGAAGTTGTGTCTGTGATCATTCCCAGAAGATCTACAAGATCTAGCAAGCAAGACAGTCCTAACGGAAAAGAGGTAGAAGTAAAGAGGAAGAAGAAATAGGAAAATGTTCTTGAGAAAGAAGAAAAAAATAGCACCAAGGGATCCACAAATCTTGTGGAAACCTGACTTTAAGTCACTATAGAAAAGTGTGATTAATTATGGAAACCTAAAAATAGTGGATAGGTATTATGAGAGATATGATTCTAGGAATCAATCACTCATTGAATATACTATCATTGATTATGTCTTCATCTTCAAGAAAAACTTGTTAGAAATTGAAGGGAGTATCCATAAAGAACTGTACAAAAAACTAGAAATCAAGAAGTAGTTGGCACAATCAGAAGATGAAAACATAAGGAATAAGGCTATTGAGGACATGTTACTTGTTGTCTCAATACAATAAAGGGAGAGGATTATAAATGCATTGAAACCCTTGCTGAGGACAAAGGCCAGACTAGTAAAAATAATGGCTAGGAAATATGTTAAGGTGATTGAGGACACTCAGAAGGCATTAGATTAGATCCTTATGAGTGATATGCCAAAGAAGACATCACCTCCCAAGGTTGCCAAGCCTATATCTTTGGGTTTGGGAGAAAGTTCCAAAGTAGTGGATGAAAGTGTACAAGACCACATGCAACCAAATTTCTTTGCCTCTGGTGTGCCTCTGATCCTTGACACTTCACATGATGTAAGTGATCCATTTATGGATAATTTAGATAGTGTGAAGGAAGTTAGAGAACAAGAACATATAAATGAAGAGAAATCAGAGGAGAAAGTATAGGAAAAGGAAATACAGTAGGAAGAAGAGACTAGAACATAAAAAGTTGATGAAGTTAAATTTGACACCTCTTTATTGTTGGCAAGTATGGCAAAACCAACTACTTCTGATGTAGACAGTATGGATGAGGATGAGCTGATGAGGCTATCCTTCATGGCCTTCACCAAGGCTAAAGAAAGTTCAATACAAAAAGGGGACAAAATAATAAAGGCAATGGCTAGGGCTGTTGAAATAGTAAACAAGCTACTTCCTCATTGATTATCTTTCAAGAAAAGCTAGGATGAAGCTAAAAACCTTGGTACAGTATTGGATAAATTTGATAGTATTTTTGACTCATTGCTAAATACTGCAAAAGACAAGGCGGAGAAATTTTTTTTGGAGAAGAAGTTGAGAGAAGTCTGACAGTCCATTTCATGGGACTTAGACATTCTCAAGGCTACTACTCTTAAGGCCAAGAGTTGCGTAGCACAAGGCAGGGAAATTTACAGCTATTGTATAAATCCTTGCAGGCATGTAAATAACATTGAGGAGATTATAGCCAAGGATAGGGTTACTCTTGACAGTCAGATGGATAGTTGTGAATCATCATTAGTAACTATAGGTGAAATAGCACTAATACATTTGAGGTCAATTTTCTACCTTTAATTTCGACCTAGGCCTTTTTTTGGCTTGTTAGATTCCATTTTTTTTGTTTATGAGCTCGATTTGGTCAAAATTTGGGTTTTAGTGTTTATGAGTCATACCCGATTTGGTCAAAATTTGGGTTTTAATGTTTATGAGTCATACCCGATTTGGTCAAAATCATTTTCTATAAAAATAAAGGGTTCGATAGATCATTTGATCTCTCTTTAGGTATTGTGGGTGGGAGATTTGGAGGTGTGGGCACATGGGAGTTGGGCAACATTAATCTATTTTTTTGCCTAAACAGGTATGCACTCTTGTCTTTCATAGATATAACTCTGCATTTTTGTTTTTATAGCTCTATTAATTGGTATTTTATAGCTCATTTTTGGGAAACATCTTGTCCATTCATGCAGCTAGGATTCCATTTCAATGCCCTCCTTTAGCATGTGAAACTTGTAGAAACCTGCAAAAGCCTTTAATACCCTCCTTTAGCATGCTCAATCTAACCACAAATGCTAGGGGAGAAATCATACTCATAGGTGAAACTGGAACAACTGTTAAGTCATGGTTTATTGTCATCTTGGTGCATTTATTTGACTGGGGCCGTCAATGTAGATAAATTATTGATTTACATTCCTATACTAGACTATAGAGTATGTTAGCAGTTTGTTCTCTTCACTTACAGCATAAGGATGAACTAGATCAAAGATACATATTACAATAAATATTTCAATACACCATTGGATAAAGAATCTTGGTATGTAAAATAAGGATTAGTTTTTAATATAAATGTAGTTATAGGAGAAAAACATGAATTATCTTCATATCTTGGGAAACTTGGAATCTTGACTACTTTAAAAGATGACACTAGTCTTGCACAACATGGTTGGTTTGTTTAATTGCATGTTATTACACGTCCTCATTCAGAAACAAATGTCAATGCAAATCTAATCACAAAAGCATGCAATTCATGCATTTTTAATTAACAATAGGATGTAAATCAATCTTCTCCTAAACAAAATCTATATTTTCATGTTGAAATATTAATACCATTCTAATTGTCTGCATTTATTTGTTCAACAGTTCAAATCATTGTAAGAAATCTGTAACATTTTTTCTTTTCCTTAAGTATTGAGAAATCAAAAAATTATTTCTTTCAACCTTTCAAAGCACATGATTCTATTTCTATTTACTCCTCATTGAACCTATATTGGTATATATAATCACTTTAATGTTGGCATTGCTATATCTCTATTGAAAATTGTTTGTTGCAAAGTATTAGATTCCAGTTGGTCCAAGTTTCTATGGTTTCAAAATCTATATTTTCAAGTATTTGTAGGGCATACATGAACATAAAATTTTGCATAAATCTTCTCCCAGACCCCATTTCTCACTTTTTATTTAACTTTGTTAGGATAACATTTTGTAGCTTCAATGTCTATCTAATTATGCTAGTATAGTAGTTTTTGTATGATATAGCTACTAGAATGAACCTGTGACCAATTTTATTACTTATTGTGATCCTTTGTGCTTGTTTTCATGTATTCATGATGAAAATATAAACCTTGTTAACTTTCAAAACATGAAAACATCAACCTTGTTCTTTGAGGGTTCAATGTCAAAGTTACCTTTTATGCCATGTATAATGACAATGCTTGTCATTTGTTTTTTAGTTTGCCTTATTTTGAAACATTGCATTTGTTTACTTCATGATGTTGTAAAATACTATTTTGATCACTGCAGCTATGTATTGAAGCACCTTGCTATCCTATACTTTGGAATGCTTTAATACATTGATGACTATTTTGAAAGTATTTGGTGGCACTAAAATACAAATCATTTGTGTCATTGTCTCTTTTCTCTAAGATTGATTATAAATACCATGGTGTTTTATGGCACTTTCATTAATTGTATCATGTTTGTGCTCTACTATTGTACTTAACCTTTAACATATCTCCAATGATTACAATGACTTTCACATGCTTATACCTTGTGGTTGTTCCATATTCTTATTGTGATTGGTGCCGATTTAAGGCATGATATGTCAATGTCTTCTTATTGTATTTATTCTATTAGGACTTTAAACTAAGTGACATTTCCTTTTCACATGAGCACAGAATTCAAAATTGCCTCTATAGAAGAAATTGTTCATTAATAGTAGATAGATGTGTTTTTCCCTATGTTCTCATGATAATGGCCATATTCAATAGCTCTATAACATGATGATTGTTCCTTTTAAGAGAGATGGTTGTTCCATTATTCTAAAAACTACACTTTGTTTTCCTTTTGACATGATAGCATTATATGTCAGAAACTTTGAGGTTCTCTTACCTTTTGTATGTCATGGCTTCACCTCTATTAGATATAGAAGTACAAAAAATAAGGCCCTAATATACGTACATCATCAGAGAGCTTCATAATCTTTGTATGGATGTGAAGCACTTCCAACCTACCTACTTCATCTGAAACCCCAATATCAATCTCCCTATCGAACCTTCCAAACCTTTTGAGTGCTGGATCAATACTATTTGGCCGGATAGTTTCTCCCATAACAATAACATTTCTCAAATTTTTGAAAACTTCACCAGCTATCCAACAATAACCGCACATGTCCTTGGGATTTCAAATCTTTACCATACATGAAATGCACATAGCTAAGTGGTCACGTTAGGAGTTGGTTGAAGCTAGCCAGCTCCCAAATTGCAACGTGAAGAATGAAAAAGGGTGGCGTGAGCCTCCTTTGTTGAAAATGTCACCTTGGTCAAAATGTGACCTCCATAATGAAACACAATCCCTTAAAAACAAATCGCTGCTATTTGCTAATAGTTCACAACCTTATCAACATTATCATTTTCTTTTTTTATTCATTATCCCTTAAAAACAAATCATTTCTATTTACTGGATACCTAATCAGGATTATCATTTTCTTATTTTATTCATTCATTTGGAGTTGTATTTATAGGTAGATATTTGTTTCTAATTTCATGTTTATCTATTACGTATGCTATTTACTGTAGAAAAATAGAATCACTCATGAATTTAGAAAGAAAGAAGAAGATTTTCTTACTAATTCTCATGATTAATATAAAACAGATCTCTACAACAAGGCTTCAAAATAATTTAGACTAATATAAAATAGATTTCCATAACAAGACTTTATAATAATAAATTTTATATCAGATGTGGATCTAGATGTATAACCTGTATAAGTCATCGTCATCTTTATTATCTGCCATTAGGTCCAACGTCCTTTGAGATAGGTGATTTTCTCAAGCAAGACTTGAAAATTTGATAACATTATGACTCATTAGGTTAGGGAATATAAATCAACTAGTCAAGTCGGCCAGGCCTTAGCAATGCAAGATCGATGATATCGGGTCTTTTTGTAGAACCAATAATTAAAACTATTTTCTTGGCTATCATAACATCCATTTTCATCAACAACTGGTTAAGGAATCTGTTCCCAACACCACCAGCATCTTGGCCAACACTGATTCTAGGCTACAAACATGCAAACCAAATCTAGTTTGCAAAAGCCGCCACAATTGAAACTCACCTTCTCAATATTTTCTCTAATAGCATATTTTCAAGCCTACTAACAAATCTCTCTAATATCAGCTCCACTGAATCCTTGGGTATAACAGGTCAGTGCCATTAGGTTTACATGATTTTCTCAAGAAAGACTTGAAAATTTGATAACATCAGGACTCATCAGGTAAGGGAATATAAATCAACTGGTCAAGTAAACCACACCTTAGCAATGCAAGATCGATGATATTAGGTCTATTTTTAGCACCATGAATAATGAAAACTATTTTCTTAGCTGTCATACCATGCATTTTCGTTAATAACTAGTTAAGGACTTTGTCTGTAGCACCACCAACATCCCACACACTGCTTCCATGCAGCAAACATGCAAACCAAATCTAGTTTGTAAAAGCTACCACAATTGAAACTCACCTTATCATTTTTTTCTTTAGTAGCATACTTGCAAGCCCATTGACAAATCTCAGTAATATCGGCTCCACTCAATCCTTGGGTATAATGGGCTAGTTCCATTAGGTCCGCATCCTTTGAGATGGCTGATTTTCTCAAGAAAGACTTGAAAATTTGATAACATGGTGAGGAATCATTAGGTAAGGGAATATAAATCAACTGGTCAAGTCAGCCAGGCCATAGCAATATGAGATTGATGATATTAGGTCTATTTGTAGCACCAATAATGAAAAATATTTTCTTGGCTATCATACCATCCATTTTTGTAAACAACTAGTTAAGGACTATGTCCGTAGCACCACCAGCATCCCCAACCTTGCTTCCATGCTACAAATATGCAAACCAAATCTAGTTTGCAAAATCCGCCACAATGAAAACTCACCTTCTCAATGTTTTCTCTAATATCATACTTGCAAGCCCATTAACAAATCTTTGTAATATCGGCTCCATTGAATCCTTGGGTATAATAGGCCAGTGCCATTAGGTCCACATCCTTTTGAGATAGGTGATTTTGTCAAGCAAGAGTTGAAAATTTGATAACGTGAGGACTCATAATGTAAGGGAATAAAAATCAACTGGTCAAGTCGGCTAGGCCTTAGCAATGCAAGATTGATGATATCAAGTCTGTTTGTAGCACCAATAAATAAAATTATTTTCTTGGTTGTCATACCATCTATTTCTGTCAACAAATTGTTAAGGACTCTATTTGCAGCACCACCAACATCCCCAACACTGCTTCCAAGATACAAACATGAAAACCAAATCTAGTTTGCAAAAGCTGCAACAATTGAAACTAATAGCATACTTGCAAGCCCCCTGACAAATCTCTATAATATTAGCTCTAGTGAATCATTGGGTATAATGGACCAATGCCATTAGGTCCACATCCTTTGAGATGGGTGATTTTCTCAAGCAAGACTTGAAAATGTGATAATGCGAGGACTCATCAAGTAAGGGACTATAAATCAACTGGTCAAGTCGGCCAGGCCTTAGCAATGCAAGATCGACGATATCAGGTTTGTTTGTAGCACCAATAATGAAAATTATTTTCTTGGTTGTGATACCATCCATTTCCATCAACAACTGGTTAAGGACTCTTTCTGTAGCACCACTAGCATCCCCAACACTACTTCCACACTACAAACATGCAAACCAAATCTAGTTTTCAAAAGCTGCCACAATTGAAACTCACCTTCTCAATATTTTCTCTAATAGCATACTTGCAAACCTATTGACAAGTCTCTATAATATCAGCTCCACTGAATCCTTGGGTATAATGGGCTATTGCCATTAGGCCTACATCCTTTGAGATGGATGATTTTCTCAGGAAAGACTTGAAAATTTGATAACGTGAGGACTCATGAGGTAAGGGAATATAAATCAACTGGTCAAGTCGGCCAGGCCTTAGCATTGCAAGATCGATGATATTGGGTTTTTTTGTAGCACCAATAATGAAAACTATTTTCTTGGTTGTCATATCATCCATTTCTATCAACAACTGGTTAAGGACTCTGTCCACAGCACCACCAGCATCCCCAATACTGCTTTCATGCTGTAAACATGCAAACCAAATCTAGTTTGCAAAAGCTGCCACAATTGAAACTAGAGTAGGAGAGAGAGAGAGAGAGAGAGAGAGAGAGAGAGAGAGAGAGAGAGAGAGAGAGAGAGAGAGAGAGAGAGAGGAATGATGAGGATATTAATGCTCTGGTTAGCTGTTACGGTAATGGCTAAGAAGAGCATCAATATCCTTGTCTCTCTCTCTCTCTCTCTCTCTCTCTCTCTCTCTCTCTCTCCTACTGGTCCTTTGGTGTGTATTAAATAGAATAGAATTTTTAGAATATTATTATCATTCTATTTCTTTGTTGTAAACATGCCATTGGTTCACTTTTGTAAAAAAAAAATTGTGTTAACATGCCATTGGTTCAGTTTTGTAAATTTTTTTTTGTGGTACTTGCTCCCAATCTCATTGCCAAAGTGGCAAAGACTTAGGTTGATAAAATATGGGGATTCTCTTTACCACTACAAATCTTTGAAGGTTGCTGCAAATATTTACCATTGTTTTGATTGTCTAGTGATTTAAACCAAAGACTTCGACTTAGCCAAAAAATGTGTGAGTCTACATTAGTATGTTTCTTTTTATTGTAATTATAACTAGTATGAATGAACAAAATAATGACAATGCAATATTTTTGATAATGCAATATTTGTGGAAATAGTGTCAATGACTTCGGTCAATGTGCCTATGTGTTAATTTGGTGTTGGCCCATGCATGTTGAAGACTTGAACCCAAGACCTCCCAATTGAGAGGCTCACAACTTACCATTGCGTTATGGGGTGTTCCCTATAAATTTCTTATCATTAGTGTCACCTATATAATTTGAATTTAGTGTCAGTTATATAATTTGAAATTTTATGCAAGCCACTTAAGTAGACTATCCAACACTCTTTATGTTCAATTCTAAGTTGACATGTTCCCGAAAGTATTGGCATATTTTCAGTATATGTTTCTAGTAATCAACATGAGGAGCCATCACATACTTAAAATAACATTGGTTGGATACATAAATTTTTCATGAGTATAGTGATATGCAAAAGATTACCCACTAATTACCAATATAAAGTACTATCAACTTCACAAATTTAGATCTAACACTAATTTGATTTCATATATTAAAAGGTGCAAAGATTTTTTCTTAACAATCAAATATTTAGATTTTCTTAAGCACATTGAATGGATTAGTAGAGAAAGAAAGTAATATTTTTCTAGATGGCTAAAATTTCATTTCCAAAAATGGATGCATTAGTCCCAAATCTACTATATCAAATATTTCCTTCAAACCTTTCCTAACAAGTAAAATTGTTTTGAAATTGGTGTGACTAATTATCAAAGCACCAACATATAATGTTGTAATAAGTACAAGATCATTTCAATTTTAAATATACAGATTAGGATGATTTTCTCATTTTCCACTCATAAATAAAAAATTATTGCATCATTTTTTAGTGCATAACTCTTAGAGTCTATTTTAGGCAATTAATATATTTTTTCAAACGTGATCGGTGATATTGGCATGACAAGTCCTTTCAGTACTACATGGAGTGGGGAGACTAGATCTTGTGATCTCTTACTTTACCATAGGAAACTCTTGCCAATCAAAGTAGGACCCCAACCCCTCAAGATGTTTTCAACTTGTATACTAGATATTGTTTATGATATTTTTTATATCCTAGTAAATGTTGCATATAAATTATTTCATTCCAATAGCTATTATAATAATAATTTTCACATACATTTAATAAATATTCTGAAGGACCATTCAAAATATATTTAATTTTACAACTTAAGAAAAAAAATAGTATAAACAATTCCTTCATTTTGTAAAAAAGATCTAACAATAGATCTTGCCTTACACACACACAGAGAGAGAGAGAGAGAGAGAGAGAGAGAGATGAGAGAGAGAGAGATGAGAGAGAGAGAGAGAGAGGAGAGAGGAGAGAGAGAGAGAGGAGAGAGAGAGAGAGGAGAGAGAGAGAGAGAGAATTGCTCTACATTTATCCACATAGTAAGATTTTGTCCTGCACTTTGAAAGTTATGTTTATGAATCTAATAAATATTTCATTTATAATTTCATGCCCTGGCAAGGACATTGAAAATGAAAAAAAATTTCACATATTTATGTTTATATTGATATTTTCCTCTCTCTAGTAGCACAAGACGACTGAAGTCAATTTTTATGGTGATTTTTTGTCATTGGACTAACATGACACACTATCTTTCTTGCACCAATACTCCTAATTGTTTGCATCATCATTGGAGGATATATTGGGAAGTTTTTTGGCCTAGCTAAACATTGTGTTGTTCACAACTTGTTATTTTTCATGGTATATGTGTTTGAGGTCGATTGATATAGCATTACATTACTTATATGCTATCTTGGTGTCAAACTAGCTCATGTTTTGAAAGGTTGCAGAGTATATAAATAGAAGATGAAATCAACTTTTTTAATGATGAGAAATGTGTGTAAAAAAGAAGACAACATGTAAGTGATGCATCTTTCATAACAATTTCATTGTCAATTTATGTAAGACATTTATCTGCAGGGATTTGCAACTTCCATTATGTTGTAGCCATAAAGTATATTGTACTCTTGTTTTTCCTTGTGAGAAAAAATTGGAAAATAGATCAATATAACTTCCACAACGTGGTTTTTTTCCTTATTCTATGTTCAATGTAAATATAGTATCCTTGTGTGTAATGAGATTATGTGTTTCTATTTCTTGTTGGGTTTTCCCTATAAACTCAAAGTCGTGTGCAATGATGGTATGTGATCCTATCTTTTTGAATTTAAATCTTAGGAAAATATAATAAAATTTTAAAATTTAATTTTTAATTAAATTAAATTGAATTTAAGTAAATATTTATTTAGTCCCCCAGCTCTCTTTATTTTGGTGTGTTTGACAACAACAACATCATTAGAGTTAGTGAATGTATTGAACTTGGGACTAATAAGAAAGGAATCTGCATGCATACATCCAGAGAAACATGGGAAAATATATTGAGGAGGCCAAAGATGATCTATAGGACAATGAATAACCTCCATCTCAACATCAATCAATTTGAGGAGGAGATTGATGAAACTATGAAAAATCTATAAAGTTTGTGCTTGGTCTTCATTTTGGTTGTCTCTTTTTGGTAATGAATTCATTTTTTCGCATTGTAATATGTCTTTTGGATGCATATATGTTGCGGGTTGTTTGTTTATATCTTTGTAGCAGTATTTTGTAAAGAGTTTCTAGTCTCTTCAAAACCTATTTCATCCTTAATACAAAACAAGTGGTTGTAACAACATTGAAGAGGGGGATGAATCATGTTAGTGGTAGTTACAATTTAACTTAGCTCCATTTACACCCACTTTCCTAATCTAGGGAACTAGAAAAGTTTCATGTTTCAGGTTTATAACATCCTACCTAGGCCTTTTACGATTTTGTAATGTCTAGAGGAGGAGTTGAAGATCTATGCAATTGAATTCTAACATATGAAAAATTGGGTTAGATCCAATGTTTTCTTTATATTCCTAGTGAGTGTCTTGTGTTGCAACTCTAAGATGAAATAGTGTAGTATGATGAATGATTCAATCAACAAGTTAGGATATTTTTTCATCAAAGGATATTATTTCATCAAGAGGGAAGATGAATTTTTGTCTCTCACAACTACTATTCCCCTACAAAGTGATGAGGTGTATCATGTATTTCTAAGGGAAAATGTAAGAGAAATACTCTAGTTGATCATATTTATAAGTATCTATCATAAGTTAGACTACATATTTTTAGGCACCCATAAATAAAAAGGGGAGAAATAATTTGGTTCCCATTAGAAAATGAAATTAAGACTGACACACCATATAAATTCCTATGTTTCCAAAGGCTATGCAAATTCAACATGGAGTCTCAAGGAGGCTGCTGGACAATGTTGAGAACTCCTAGATTGATCATTGCTTTGTTTTATGGCTTGGATCAAGCTCATTAAATATTCTCTAAGTGACTATAATCCTTGTAAGAAAATATTTGTGAAATATTATGTCCATCCAAATCAATACCCATAAGGATACTTTGATAGGTGGAGGTATGCACTTGAACAAATCTATTCTCACTCGGGCTAGACCATATATATAACTCAAGAGAAAGTATTAAACTTCACTTTTTTTTCTTTGATCTTTCCTATAGTTTTGACCAATTTCTTATAACTATAATAGTTTTGGCCATTTTCTTATAATTGTAAAATTATATTTATGTGCATCAACAAAAAGATAATTATATAAGGATAAGGTCTCCCATCAACCAACAATATAATTATGTATGGATAAAATCTCCTATTTTAATTTTTAGTAAGAAAAATATGATCCTTTTAGTAAGAGAGCAGATTCCAAAATTTTCTATTTTATGTTGGAAACTTTTTAATGTGTATCACTTTTGACCCCAAGCTAGAAGCACATTGGATTAATGAAGGCACAAGCTTGTGATCACAATGGCCGAATGGGGTTTCAAACTTTGTGGACTTGACAACATCACCACCATTTAACCAACACACAAATGGTGAACCCATGTTGAGAAATCATTAATTTATATATTCTATTTTTATTTATATTTATATTTATATTTCAATTTTATTTTTTAAATTAAAAACAAAATTTTAAGTTAATTTCTATTTTCAATATAACTTTATTTTAAAATTATAGACTAGTTTTAATTTTTATTTTATTTTTTAGTTATTATAACAATGATCTAAAAGTATCTGTAGCAAAACATGTAGATTCTTGCTGATCAGGCAATATAAATTATGAAATGTGTTTAGATAGCAACTTGCTGTTTTGATGTTCTTTTGTTGTCCTTTGTCCTTTTTCTATTCTTTTTGTCTAAGGACTCATGTGTGTGGTCTTTTTTTGTGCTGTTGCGCTTGTCCTTTGGAGCTTAAATGTCGATTCTGTACTTTTGTTGTAAAAGGTTTCGGGTCCTTTCAAAACCTATTTTTACGTAATCAAAACAATGATCTAAAAGTATGGATAGAATGGACCAGGCTACCATTGAGGAGGGAAATAGCCATAAGGAGGACACCTTAGACCTCGTGATGGGTGCTAGTAATCTAGAAGAGGTTAACAAAGTTGATGGTCAGGGCACTATTCTGGATTGGATATAGTGGGAGATGCAGGAGATGAAGCTCCAGCTTCAGGCCACGAAAAAAACTATGAATACCCTGACTACTAAGCTGGAGGGGTTGGAGAATAAGGTTTTGTATAAGGTAAAAAATAAAAACTGGAATGAGGATATAGCTACTGAAATCAATAAGATAGTTGACAACAAGGTTAAAGATATTAAGGCTAAAATCAATAACAACGGGAACATAATAAATGAGGTCCCAAGTCACATAAATGAGGGACTTAGTGCTGCTCTTATGTGTAATCATCTAAAAATGGTCATCTAGACTATTAGCCCCTTTTTGGCATTATTTACTAAAATTATCAATTACTTATTCTTGATGAAATCCTAGTTCTATGATTTATTCGATTATTTTCTATGGACTAATCATCTTATCCTAAAGTTTTTATTTAATTAAAAGGAGGTTCCTCCTTTTTTAATTAAGTAAAAATTCCCACTTTTACTCTTATCCTAAGTTACACAAATAAAGCATTATTCTTATTTTATAAAAAGAAAAAAAACACTTTTTGTCTCATATGGACACAAAAGCCAACTCTTATTTTCTGATTGGAGGATACTTGTGCACATGGATTGCTCCTCTATGAAGCTCTACCATTGATTAAATCTTTTGCCTCTTAATCTTCATGGTCCATTCCTTCTCATTTCTTATAATAGGAGAGCTCTTTTCTTCATTCTAGATCCCCAACTTTTATGCTAATGTTATGTTGCATGTTTTCTAGGTCACTTGGAGCTTTTGAAGATTTGGAGCATTCTTGGATTTTGTATCTACATGTTATTCTAGTTTCATTTATCATGGCATTCATAGCTTCATATTTAACTTAGTTTCCTTTGTGCTTTAGATTAATTCATCTAGCTTAATTAGGAGGCTTTGTAATGCTTGCATATTTCCTTTTCATAGCATAGCTTCCATTTCATTTCTAGCATCGTTGCATTTGCATTTGCATTTTCATTTGATTCTTGGGGATATTGGCATTCTTGCCCTTGTCTTCATTTGAATCTTCCATTGCATGGTTTACTAGCAAGGTTATTGGCTTAATAAGCTCTAGCTAAGAGCATTCTTAACACCTTTGCACTCCATGCCTAGGGAGCTCTAAATCGCATTCTCAAGGTTTCCAATCCATGGACTCTCTTGGAAGTAATGATTTAGAGAAGTGCACATCTTAGTGTGTACATTATGAACTTGAATATGCTGCACAACTATCTAGAAAAAAGCCAGTTGGAAAAAATGACCATAACAATTGATGATGATGCTGGGAATGATGGTCCTGGAACAAGAACTAGAGGACACACTTAGAGGAATATCCCTAATAAGCCAAAGGAACTGATGGACCTGAAAGATGCTATGCAGAAGATGGAGGACCTCCAGATGAAGGCAAAGAAAAGGATAAAAACAAATAGTCTGGTTTGGTTGGCAGCTGGTAGTTTTTCTTTGCTTTTTGTTGTTGTTTCTAGGGTTGTTTTGGGTCCTTCTATTTTCTTTCTAGTAGGCGTCTCTTTTAGAAAAGACTTTAATGTTATATCTTTATGCTTTTATGTAAATGGTTTCTGGTTCCATTCAAAACCTATTTTTACCTTAATAAAAAATAATGATCTAAAAGTATTTGTGTAAACTTACATTAAATTTTTTTTGATGATAATCAGAATATTAGTAATTTTTTTAATCATTAAATATTATAAAATATAAAATAAATATATCAAATCAATTTTATATATAATTAATATTGTGTGCCCTATATATGAATAATTTAACCATTATAAAATCTTCAAAGCAATACAAATAAAATAAAATTAATTTTTAAATTTTATGTATGTAAGTATATATGCATTTAAAATTATACAATTCTAGATGATTTTAAGGGATACATACATGCATGCATACATATCTCTATTCAACTTTCTTATCAATTAATTGATTTTTTTTATATGCATCAAAATTATTTAGTACACGCATTATTGTATTTTCTTAAAAAAAGTATAACAATTATTTTCTTTAAAATAAATATATAATAATTGTTTTTCTTGGTTTCTCATAAGGGGTGAGCATGGACTTGGATATGAATTAGACTAATGTCAAAAACAAAAAAAATGATAATTTAAATAATTTTAAACCTCCTTCTTTATCAACCAACTAATGACAAATGTCACATTTTAGTTTGACTTTATATAGGATCACCTCCCTATTAAAAAAAAATCAATATCAATATTGAAATTCCAAGGCCAACAAACAGAAACACCTACCCTTTTTGGAAAGATAACAAGATCATTCCTCCTTTATTAGGCAATCTCATAAAACTCTATTCGAGTAATATTTTGTTCCTAAAGACAAATGTCACCTTTCAGTTTGACTTTGTGTAATGTGACCTCCCTATTTCAATAAAATCCAATGTTGATCTAATTTTTCAGTAAATTTCAATGTTTAAATTTCCAACTCCTGGGAAAGTAAATCTTACCTTTTTTAGAAAGTCTACCAAATCCTTTCTCCTTAAAAAGTGGAAGGTGGAGGGAACCAATTGGCAGTTTTGCTTATTTTCCAGAATGAACAAGGTGGCCAACTATCTTGCTAAATGGGTCTCTAATCAAATGGGACTATGGAATATTGGGGATTGGGATCATTTATCTTTGGAGTACTCTTTGGTGTTAGACGTCTAATCACAGATAGTGAAAGAGTCTTTATTAGGGCTGAGACTTGATTTCTTGGGTGTTTCTCTAGTTGTTTTGTTGGTTTGACATCGACTTGTTATATTTTCTAATGAATAATAAATGTTTAACCTCTTCTTAAAAAGACCTTCCTCCTTCATTCTCCAATCTGATTATTTAGCCAACACCACCCTCTGTAAGCCATATCTTGTAGCAAGATCTGAGATGTCCATTCATTTTACCCAGAAATGTGTTCTTCATTTGTCACTGTGAGCTTTCTTCTTTATGCTCGTTTGCCATTGTGATCTTTTAATCTTGTCAAAGTTATGCAGAAATTCCTATAGTGGGTGCATGTTTTTCTTCTTTTATTTGCCCTCATTGAATTTGGGTACTCTGCATGCTTTTCACTCTCTCCATCTCCTCATAAGATCATGTCTGGCTACGATGCATCTCCCGCTTCTGTTCTTTCTTTCATATCATCAACAATGCCAATGAAAGCCGCTGTGAGATCTGGCCACGATGCATCCGACAAACTTCCTGATTCTCTTCTTGCTTTCATACTATCAAAAATGCCATTGAAAGATGCTGTCAGATCTTCTATTCTTTCCAAGAGGTGGAGGTTTCTCTACACTCAAATGCCTGAACTCACTGTCCCTGAACTCACTTCCAGCGATACAATTTCAAGGGATGAGAATATAATCTCCAACATGTTGCTTCAGCACTTAGGAGATCTTGAGGGCTTTCACCTCGACAGCATCTGGTTGCATTACTCTACTGAAAAGGTGTGTAAATGGCTAGAATATGCATCTCCAACGCAATGTCCTGCATCTCACTCTGTCTGATTGCCCTTTTAATCGAAGACATTTAGAAGAAATCCCTGCTCACTTTTCATGTTCGCCGTCTTGTAAAACTACTTCTGCGTCGCTACATTCTCACCAGCTTCCCAACTGATTTTGTTGGATTCCCCCACCTCATTATTTGTTACCTTTCTGATGTTCAAATGACAGATGAATCTTTAGCCTCCTTGGTATCGCTCTGTCCCCTTCTGCAGAGCCTTGAAATGACACATTGTTTTGGCATAAGTCATGCCGCAATCTTTTCATCCGCTATTGAACATTTGAATATAAATTTTCCGCATGGAGTTGAGTCCGTGTTTGTTCACTGCCCCAAACTCAAAATTCTGAAGGCGTTCATGATTCGGGATTTGAGTGTGAATGGTGGTCTGTTCTATGAGGTTTCTTTTGCAGTCTCTTATCTTAAAAAGGACTGTGGAGATACTTTGAGGGAACTGGAACTGGACTCCGAACCTCAAGCAACTTATCATAGACCTCTTCCACAATTTCCAGCTGCAAGGAGGTTTCTTGACATCCTAGGCAATTTTCAATCCCTGAAGAAAATTATCATAGTCTTGGAAAATGAAGAAAATGGGGATTTTCCTCTGTTCAAACTATTTCATAGGCTTCCAAATCTTCAGATGTTTTCTGTGCTGGGCTTATCTTTTCCGGTATGTACAGATACTTAAGAAATTCTGGACCAATTGTGTAAGTTGGTAGTTTTAGGTCATACGTGTTGAATTTAGATAAATAATAGATAAAAGCGGTTCATTTTAAGCAAGTTATTAGAGTTTACCTTAAATTATTGCTTGCAATGCAGGGGATGGCTATACCTATTTTCTTCAACCCTCCACATTTTAATCTCAAGAAAATAAGCATAGGAATTTTTGAGTTTGGCCACAAAGAAGTTGAAATAATAAGTTGCTTGCTTCAGAGTACGCCCCTTTCTTGAAGCATTGGAAATTCAGCTACCTGATAATGATGAATATGATGAAAGTCAATTTTTTAAGTTCTTGAAAGATATTAGGCTTCTGAAGAGGGCATCCTTATTTGCAAAGGTTATTGTACTGGATTGGGACTCCAAGCCTATGCATGTACTAGGCTGTATGGCTACTCCAAGCCTATCCAAGGCTGAAAAGCTGACTGTCTTTTTTAAACATTTAATTCCATATTCCTTTTTACTTATATGCTAAAAGTTGTTTATGCTGGTTAAGCTCTTCTGGTAAAGTTCATGCATATTAAAAATGATTTACATAAAACATTGTTGTTTGGACTATGGAGAGCAATTTCACTTTCTTCGAATTTTCAATCATCTAATTTGAAATATTTGTGCCATTTTTGCAGAATTTTTATTGATTGGTATATCCCAATTCCTTACCGTGTTTAGTAGAAATTCATGCATGTTATAAATAATTAATGTAAAACTGCTGTATTATGAAACATATCATCTCAGTTGAAAAAATAGTGGATAAACTAACAGCAATCAGTTGCTTTGCTAGATATGTATGCAACTGTAAATTTTTCACTACTGTTTTTTATGTTAATACAGAAAATTGTCTGCAATAATTTTCAATATACCCTTTTGTTATTCTCTATTTACTGAAAATTCTTGCAAAGTTTAAATAATTTAGATTTAGGTTTTTTCTACTATTGTAACAATTCTTTGCCATCATACATTATGAAAACTCTTTCAATATCACCTCTCACAGGAATGTAAAGACCCACACTCTAAAATGAATTAGCATGACTTTTACAAATACTAATGCAGCTATCTCATGATACTTGAATGTAGCCCATAAGAATTTCGAATTTCCTTGTTGCAGGAAAACATCATATGAACACCCACAGCAAACACCTAGCAAATCAGAGCCACCGTGCTGGGAACACACCACCACAGAATCATTAGAACACGCGACTCCTTTTGCAGACATTAGATATAATTCCCACATGAATCCTCACATGCCAATTTGGAAATAAGAAGTCTACTAACTAATAATGCCAGAAGAAATACATTTCAAGCCCCAACCAAGATAAATGGTTGCAGGATATGCAGAATATGGATTTGTTGAAAATGGTTTAGCAACTTTCAGGCAATGCAATTGGCAGGTGTAAAGCCAAATTCCATGACCTTTGAAACTAGTTACTAAACTCGATATTCCAACTATTTCAATTCAAGTCACACTTATTTTAGATCAAATGATTTCTCCTTTTTTGATTAGTCACACTAGTTACTAATCAAAGTGAAATTCTGCTGTTCTTTGTCATTATAATTTATGGGTGTCCTATTTTGTCATCTTCAGATAAGCTTAGACAACAAGCTATACTTTCTGATATATTTAGGTGGTTTATTTGAAATTAGATAGCTCATGAAATACAGAAATTGAACTGTAGTGAAGAAACTAATAGATAACAATCTATAGTGAGGGAGACCAATAGAGAAATAGAATTCAACTGTAGTTTCAACTGTAGAAGAATTCCTGTAAAAGTATCTCATCTCTGGAGGGGACTGACTGTAGAAGAATTCTACTAACCCATCTCTGGTTAAGAACTCTGCCAAAGCAGACAAGAAAAAAAACGTTAGTTATGCGTTTGGTGGCCATGGAATGAAGTAGAATATGAGTACTAACTGGTTTCTACAGAGGTATTATGATATATGAATTTAGGGTTTAGGGTATTATGATATATTATTACATATTCTTACGTAATTTATATATCCAGCATAGAGGATATATGAATTTTTTTATATGTATTTGTAACTGCCTTGAATGACTTCACGATTTCTATTAAAGGTTTGTAGTATTCTGAATTTAATGAAATGATTTTGTATTTTCTGATGGTGCATTTAAATGTTGAGATGTAAGGTAAATTTTAATATGTTTAACAGTTTGAATCTCAATACTTTGATATATGCTCTGGTACATTTTAATATTTTAATATAATATTCGGCTTCGGCTCTTTATCGATAAACAAAAAAAGAATATGTTTAAACAGTTATTTGATGTTTTTTAATCAATTTTTAGCTCTTCACAAAGTAGATATAGTCTATTATGATGAACTATTATAAATACAATATTGTGTGTCTTTATTTGGATGTTGTTCTTACTTTATATTTAATAAAAGCAACTTGTACAAATTTCAACTTAATTTATATCTTTTTAAAATTGTAAAGAATGTGCTGGTTATTAACTCTTTCATATTTAGCTCTGTAATATTTTGAGTCACATTTAGCATGTTTATTTGACACGAAGAACCAAATTTAATTTCACTCCATTTAAATCTATTCATAGAGATTTTAGACTATTGGTTCATGTGAGCTCTATTTTGGTGGTTATTTTAATTTTATAATGTGTGTTTTAGCAGGGAAGGAATAAGAAAACATTTATGATTTGTCATCTTGTGTGGGGAGCTGGTAAGAGATCCTATACCTATTTGCCTCACTTTTGCACATACTAACCTCAAGAAAATATGCATACAAATTATTGAGTTTTATTACAAAGAAAGTACAACAATAAGTTGCTTGCTTAAGATTATGCCCTCTATTGAGGCATTAGAAATTCAGCTACCTGAATATGATGAGGGTCAATGTTAAATAGGTTATATGTCGAAGGAGAGCATCTTTACTAGCAATGATAATTGCACTTGATAAGTGCTCCAATACCCTATTTATTGTATTTAATTCCATGTTCCGTTTTGCTTTTAATCTAAAAGTTTGTTATGTTGGTTAAATTCTATCTATTTCATACTATAGTTTGGTGGTTTGTTTTAAAGAATATGGGGAGGGACTATCCCTTTTTGGAATGAAGAAACATGATAAAATACCATTAAATTGTGACTAAATTTTGATATTTTTTTCTTTTGACAAATCAATACTAGCTAATTCATACTACAATCATCACTCTTACAAAATAATCACAACTTTCAAACATCATCAATTATAATATTCACATACAATTGAATTAAATACTTTTTACTAATTATGATACACTATCTTCCTCAAAGCTTAATACTCTTCGTACTCCTCTATTCTCTTTGAATCATAAATGTGCATAGATACTAAATTGAGTATTTAATAGTGATATATGACTTCTATTTTCACTATGATCTAGTTCCTAGTTGAAATATGCAATCACTAATATATAATTGTTGCCTTTTCTCAGACAAAGGAAAAATGCAGAGGAGATCATAGCCTCAATTTTCATTTGCCAGTGCACATTTTCCTAGTTCTTATCTCTTCCCATGGTCACCTCTACCATAGGATTCAAATAGAGAGAGAGAGAGAGAGAGAGAGAGAGGAGAGAAGAGAGAGAGAGGAGAGAGAGGAGAGAGAGAGAGAGAGAGAGAGAGAGAGAGAGAGAGAGAGAGAAAAACAATTGAAAAATATTATTACTTAAATAACATAAAAAATGTTTCCTTAGAAGGAACATGCAAACCTTCCTATTTCTCAAGATAGAAATCCCACAACTAGGGAATGTACAAATTTTGAGTTGGATGCTTAACCATAAGGATTAGGGCTTCAATGTTTTAACTTCTTTTTATGTATATAAGCAAGGATGGGTTTATAAGAACAAGAATGCAATTGAGAAAAATGAAAAGCTAATCTATCTAATAGCAGTTTTAAAACTCAATTTATTTGAATGGAGACAACTTCTTAGAAGATTGATCATTTTTTTCTTCTATTGAGAAAGCTCCACAACTAGGGAACAAACTTTGAGGAGGCCTTCCCACTGATAGAAGGCCCCTCACAGTTCATTTATTGTGATTCAGCCTTAATAGGCTGTCCCGATCTTAGTTTATGGGATCCTTTGTTCGACCGAATGACATTAGCAAGGCAACTAAAGGTGAGAAAAATCCAATGGTAAAGATTTTTCATGACGCAATCAAAGGAAAAATACTGGTCTCCGGATGGCGCATGCTTCTACCAGCAACCCCAATCGAATTCATCTCGAGACCCTCAGCTTCAGAAGAGGGAGGTAGGATTTCAAATGCTAGGCCATTTGTTATCAAACCGAATGCCCCAATGGTCATAGAAATCAATTATGAGAAAAAAAAACTTAGGAAATTTTTCTATTAATTTGGTTGCTCAAAATTTAAATGATATACCTTCTAGAAAATACATGAATGACTGGACTCATAATGTTTGGAACAAGAAATTTTCCTTCTAGTACTCGTACTTCAGATTGATTCAAAAAGGCATTTTCTTAGTTTTCTTTAGTAACCCTAGTCACCAAAAGGAAGTGGTTGCCAAACAATACTGGAAAATTAGCCCAAGTCTATTCCATGGCATACCCTGGACACCTAGGACAAGTAGGGAGTTATGAATTCCATTTTAGAAAAGATTTTGGTGTGTGCTCAAAACAATGGGAAAAAGCCAAGAAAAGGTTTTCATTGGAGCTCCATATGTTAAAAAATGCAAAAAGTTGCATCATTGCAAGTTTTTGCCACTTGGCAAGTTTTTGAAAAACTTGTTTTTTACTATAGCTTGACTAGAATGGCTACCAATGGCATTTTGATGCTTTCTTGGGAGTTCTAGGTTGAGATCCTTCAAAAATGATGTAGGAAAAAGCCTTGTATCAAACTTGGAAGAAGAAACAATCAGTTTCAATTTTTTTTCCTACAATTTTTTGCATTATCGACCTTTGTACGACCTTGTACGGTTGCATATGTGAAGAGTGTTACATGCATGTTTTAACTTAACTAGTTAGCTTTTATTTTCAAGTGATATGATATCTTGAAGTGAGAGGAGACAATCTAGTTATCCTAATTTTTGTATCAGTGGATCTGACTGTAGCTAGTAGTAAGAGTTTTGAACCAGAAATGGCTATAACTGTAACTCCCATTAGTGTCGGCTCATGGATCTTGGAGAGATTCAAGGGAGGACTATGTAATTTATGTTTTTGATTTCAATTTTGTACATCATGCAGGAATTGTGTGTGAAAATTGTACCTGTTAATAATTCACAACACTTCCGTAAAACATTACAAATAAATAATAAATAAGCAGATAATCAACAAATCTATCATAAATCAGGAGATATATTCCTTCTAAGAGATGTGAGTATAGTATTCTCAGATTATGACCGAGACCAGTGATAATGCAATATCTAAACAAAGGATTTAAATGCTAAATGATGAATTGGATGCAAGATTTAATCTATGTTTTTATAGTTTTTCAATGCAATAATAATGATTAATCTAGATGAAAAATGATCTAAGCTAGATAACAATGAAATCAAAATTAAGCTATGAATGCAAAAACTAAGAAGATAATGAATAGCAATGATCTTAAAAATGGCACAATCAATCAAGAATTGGACTATATAGCATTGTTGTTCTCAAGATTGTACACTCTTTTGTGAAGAATCGAGGGTCATTTATATAGAAAATACGGGATCTAATAACTCCTAGAAAAACAAAAATCACTCCTTGATTGACTCAGATTGTTGACAAGTCATCATGGAATAAGAAATAGTTAACTTTTGATAATCATGCAAATCAAATTTGTGACTCACAATCAGATGTTGAGATCACACATATCAACTTTATGACTCACAATCAGGTCTTGAGTTTAGAAACTTAACAGAATGAATTAAAAAGGTTAATTTTCAATTAACTGACCTTCTGATTTTTTTATAGATAAATATTGATTTATTTAATTTCCATGCGTTTTATTCTCAACCATTTGATTTAATTAATTAAACAACTGATTTGTGGGTTAATCAATTATTTAAATCAAACTTTATTCAAAATCATATTATCAATTTGACAATTTAAATTAATCAATTAAATAAATATTCAATCAATTATTTTAAAGTTTTTAATTAATTGTCAAATAAATAATATTAATTAAGAATAATTTAATCAAATCTAATTAAAGTGATTAAGTGGCTAAGTGAAGTTTAATTAATTAAATATTCAATGTATTCAATCAATCACACTTAGGTAAATAACATAATATCATTTATCACCAAATAATATTTAATTAGAGATAATTAAGATAAATTAGGAATAATCCACGATGCAGATTTGTGATAAGATTGATTAGGGTTTCGATAGCTTGATGTGTAGATGTGCCTTGGGTTAGGACTTTAGGGTCAATTTCGATCGATTTGTTGATATAGGAGGTTAGTGGTACTAAAGCCCAATTTGGGGTATTACGTTTTGCCCCTCTTTGAATTACTATGTGAAGCATAGTGGTTCAAAGATAAATTTGTTTGTTGAGACCCAGACTCAATTATGTGATGGAAAAATTGGTCCTAATTTGATAAAGCAATTTCGAAACAAAAATTGATTAAAAAGATTTGAAGATGTTGATTCAAGTCCTGATTAACCAAAGAATCAAAGATGATGTCAACAATAGCAACTTTGAAACTTGTGATTATGAAGAAGTTATAAGAGCCTGATTCTGAACTTATAATTATGAGGAAATTGAATATCCTGACTCCAGACCTGCTTGTCCAAAGGAATCAAAAGGATACCGACTCTGAACCCTTCATTTAAGAACAATCAAGGAAATAACACATCTGAACCAATGGTTATGAAGAGCTGATACGATTTATAAGATAAAGAGAATACTAGATTGATATGGATTTTGATGAACTTGTTATGTCCTAAGCAACGAGGACTTTGATTGATTCGACAATTAGATTTGGTTGTTGTCTTGATTGTTGAAGAAGATTTGATTAACACATTTGATAATGGTTAATGATATATAATACCATGCCCCCTTCGAGATTAAAATCAAAATCTGGCGAGAAAGCCAGTTTGAAATGATGTGAAGCAATGTAAATCGACTGTCGAATAGGTCATATACGTCTAGAGAAGCATTCTACATCGTTTAGAGGTCTTGTTGACCAAGTTTGACTAGGTTTGAACATGGGTTGACCATGGTTGACCAAGTTAAAATTTAGAAGATTTTGATGTTAGAAGATCAAATAGGTTGAGATTTGGATTTTGTTGATGTCATGAAGGTCGATTATGCAAGCAGTCAGTTGTTTGGGGTCTAAATTTTAAATTATAATTTTGACAAATGGAACCATCTCAGATTTCAATTTTGATCCCGAAAATGGATTCAAGATGTCGAAATTAGCTAGGGCTGTTGTTTTCATGTCAATCAGAACACTTTTAAAAATTAGGTCAAAACCTATATAAAGCCAAAAGGGTGAGTTTTGAAATCATTTGCATCGTTTGACTTTTAAGCTTGTTGAGCCCTCTAAGTGAGAAAATACCGATTCTAGTCTCGTCGCACTGGTTTGAGGGATCCTTTGAACTCTTCCTTGCATTCTATTTCACACGTTTTTAATCGACTTCATGAAATTTTAGTCAAATTTTGCCATTTTTCAATTTTGCACCACGAATTGTCATATGACACTTGGTACATTACCGTATGACAATTCACTTTTAGTTCAAGTGTCGTGTTCATTTTCCTAGTGTGTCATATGGGGAAGACCTATTTCTCGTACAACATTTCTTGGCATCCCTTGTCTGTCGTATGACACTATATACGGTGTTGTATGGGGATAAGTGTCATATAGGTTGTAGTAGATTATCGTATGACACTTGATGCCAATTTTTTTAATGTATTGAATTACTGTATGAAAAACAATGAGTATTTTTAAGATACTTTATGCAACTTTTAAAATTTTTTGATTTCCCAACTGGATTCTAGGTCCTTTATTGCATATTGTAGAATGTTTAGTTTATTGATTTGCATGCATTTTGTGCTGATTTGGATTGGTTGACTGATGTCACTTTCCACCTGTTTGGTGTTTTCAGATTAGGTATCTAGATATTCACGTGCAAGTGACACACCCGGTGACATAGAAGCTTTGGATTTCACTTCCAAAGCCCATGAAAGTGCACCTAGCTGCTTGTGGGGTTGAGCATCTGACTGGTTTGCCTGAGATCAGGGAAAATCATGGCCTTCTTATAGCTTTGATAGAGCAGTTTCATTTTGAGACTCAAACATTCCACCTGCCTACCAGGGAGATCACCATTACCTTGAAGGATGTATACCACATCCTAAGGATTCCATTCCATGGTCCCCATCCTGACTATATGAGCTTAGGAAACATAGGTCTATAGGCATTCTAGACTATATTTGGTGATGATGAGTAGATAGCTCAACAAATCCAGTGGGAGACCCTGGTTCAGAGATATGGGTAGACCCACATATTAGAGTGTATATTAGCAGGATGATCACAGGGATCATTATGTCTTACCGTCAGCAGAATGGTTTTCTTATGGGTTGGTCCCCGATGGTGCAGAGACTGATGGCACATCCTACAGAGCTTGGACGGAGACAATGTTTATTTGCCACATATGTACTCTAAGATTTATGAGGCCATTTACCATGAGCCATTTTCCATGAGGTCAAGAGCTTCACCCATGGAGTTTTAGTTTTACAGTCTGGGCATGGGAGCATGTCCCGATTCGTAGGCCGCTATGCAGTGATGAGAGGTGGCCTCAACAACCTCTAGTATATAGGTATGCAGGGTATGTGACCTAGGCTAGGATGGATCAGATGGAGTACTGGCGGTGGGTCCTAGATGACACGATAGTCATGATTTGGAGATCGTATTTATAGATAGAGGCATGGCCCGCAGCTAGGGCTCAATTTAGTTATTTTTTGTGAGAGTCACTCACTTATTGGTCGATCGACCAATGCATTAGAGAGATTTATCATTACATAGGTATGGAGACAGTATGGTCTAATATAGGATGCACCACAAGAATTCACCTCATATGACTGATAGGTATGGGAGATGGGGTTAGGCTAGAGCCCACAACTATCTTATGTTGTGTGTATGCAAGAGTATATTGGTTTGTAGAGTAGAGATTGGGACTATAGAGTATAGGTGGTGGATGCTGAATTTACTGACGCACACAGGGCACACCTGGGTGGTCCCATAATTGTGTGTCCCACTTTTTTAGACATTTTGATTTTTACTAAAATAACACATTTTTAATAAACTATGATGATTTAAGCCTTGAGAGGTTCCATTTGAAGGAATTAATTATAAATGGTTAGCTCAAAGCCTCTTAGATTAAAAAAACATTGATATAACATCTATACTCCTCATTCATACCTACAATGGAGTCTCCTTCACAACTATTAAAATGCTGATAAAAAATCACTTCGACTTTATGTTTTGGCAGATCAAATGAATCCATTTGAAAAAGCTATATATGTAGTATGATGCTATTTGGAACAAAATTTCTAATAAATATAGTTTTAATACATATTGAGTTCATTATCACTTTTAAATATTACTTTAACTAAACATGGGTTGTTTGGTCATTCAAAAACCTGTCTTTTCAAGACTTTGGAAAAATAGTAAATTACAAAAAACAAATTATGAAAAATATGTAGAAAAAGATTATTTTTCTTACCTTTTCTATAAAAATAAAATAAAAAAAAGGATTTTGTTACACATAGATCAAGTTAGAGCGATCCAAGTGACATAATGTCAAAATTACAGTTATTGTCACTTTAGAACTTAATAAACTATGAAATATTAACCCAAAATGAATGAAACCAATTACATCCTATAGATATTGAAGTTACAAATAATCTCAAAAGAATTACATCATTATCATATTTTAATTTTTTTTTTATGTTGATCCAAGTGACAATAACTCCTTAAAAACACAGTTTTTCACACAAACCACTTTTGAAGGAGAAGGAAAAATGAATTTAAATGATTTTTAAAAAAATATATATATATTTAGAAACTAGAAAGAAAAATCTAAAAGATTGTTGATCTCTATGTCAAAGTTGGCCAAAAAGTGGGATGCACTATTATGGAATCACCCACCTGGTAGAGCACCCTTTCCTTCAATTTTCATATCCTACCAAGACGATCTTGACAATGGAGGAGGCAGATGATGTGACAAGTACTCCCCGTAGTAGGGGTTAGAGGAGACAGGATACTCAAATTCTACCTGTACAAAAGACTCCTCCTATGTAGAGAGTGATTGGTGCCCCATCGCAATAGTACCAAATATAAGACCTTCTCCTAGGCCTCATGTGGTTCCATTGTTGAGACCGTGAGAGGTACAATGCATATATACTAGGGGAGAGGGTGGATCTTAAGGTGCAGTTGGTAGCACATTGGGTGTGGAGGATGTTATGGGAGCTGATCAGGATGTTCCCATGGGCAAGGTGGAGGATGATCAAAATTTTGACTTGGATGTAGAGGGTCAAGAGATAGAGGGTGACGAGAGAGGAGTTGGGAGGTGAGGAGGCAATGGGTGATGAACATGATGAAACAGAGCGGTTGAGACACACACCTTAGGATACCATACATCGACTCCACTAGCATATTAGGGAGTTGAGAGCCCAAAGACTCTCACTAGAGATTAGGCTGGTAGAGTGAGATACATAGCTATGAGAGTCCCAAGAAGAGACACGAAGCCTACTAGAAAAAGTGGTTCATCAGACTAGCAGGATAACTTATTATGTTTCGACATATTTTTCAATTGTCCCACCAGGTCAGAGGGTGACATCCTACTCTCAGTATATGCTAGGCTTAGATGGAGAGAGGGCACCTAGGGAAGATCCACCACAAGAGGCCCCTACTAGAGGAGGAGATGTACCTGATGTTGAGGATTAGGCCGATAGTTGACGTGATATCATCCTCCTTAGTTTTGTAGATCTTGACCATTTTTATGTATATGTATAGCTCAGTGTAGCTCATCATTGATGATGTATTGCATGCAAAAGTAGTTAGTTCGCAGCTTGCAACCAGATTCCATTCTGATCCATCAGTGCCAAGTTGATAAGTTAATTGAGCAAGGTTGGTGTGCTCTTCATTTTAGGATGAGCCCCTGAGGGAACTAACCACTTCGTGGTTGGGTGGAACCAATGCCTAGATCAAATTTACATATCAAGATTTGCAGATGGACGAATGACGGTCTAGTACATAGGAGACAAGAATATACAGATGGATGACTAATAGTCTGATGACATATATTTGTAGATATCTTGTATCATCTTGACCTTATGGTCATGCACTCTATTTTATTTGTATCTATGTACTTTGATATTAGATGTGTGATAGTATGGTCAACATCCTTTATGTAATATTTACTCATGTTGTACTATTCGATAGTATGATCGATTTCTAATTTGTACTTTGATGTTGAAAATATTATTTTCAAATTATTTTAATTTATTTTTTAGAGGAATGAAAGCTTTTGTATAGAAAAGTCCTGATGTTTAGTAGACTTTGTTTTATGTTTGACTCTCAAGATTTTCTGTTGTAGATCTTGTGTGTCTCTTTTGAGTAAGAATCAACCTGTACACATGATGAAGAAGAAAATGCATACTATTCCCTCTCCCAATCCATGTTGCTAGTAGCTAGTAGTTAGTTGGTACCCCAAAATAATTAGATTAAGAGAAGGATGGGGAATTATAATTATTAATGAATGTCTTTATGTTTAGACCAATAGTTAGAGGGACAAACCTAATAAACAAATTACTTTGTAACACATTAATTTACAAATATTACTTTTGTACATAGATCAATGATCAAAAGGAATAATCTAATAAAGAGATTACTTTATAACATATTAACTTACACATACTGTCCTTGTACAAAGGATCAATGGTCATAGGAACAAATCCAACAAATAGAATTTAATTTGTAACATATTAACTTCTGCATTATTACAACGAGCAGAGTGCCACTTCTTCCATTCTATCTACCTTGATAGCCAACATATCGACAATCCACATGTTCCACTTCCAGTCATATTGTATGTCAAACGCATATGTAATTTTGCATTGTAATCTCATGTTTGTATGCAAATACATTCACAAAGTTCACTATCTACATTTTCCACAAATATATTCACACAATAAAGCATCTACACTTTCTATGTGGTAGTTTAATCATATTAGTTGCTTATGAACATTTATAAATGTATGACAGTAGTGGTGATGAGTTACTTCAGTTGTCGAATATTTTGTATTGAATAAAAAAAATTTTGTCTGCATTTTTTGAATTTAAATTCAAACAAAATCACCAACATTCTTCAATATGCTTTTGAAGTAGCATGATGGATTGGATTCTTTTCCATCTGAATTGTGTTTTGATTGTTTTAAATTATTATTGTAGGATGTTCTTGTGATTGGTATAAATATTCTATTTTATAATTCGTATAGCTTCTTGAATTCTTTTGATGAATGCATATACATGAGTCCTTCAACATGGAACAAATTAAATTTGGCAAAAATTAGTCAATTTTGACTATTTAACACTTTTAGTCATTAGTGTATGATATTTAAGTCAAGTGTGCATACACTCACCTTTAATATTAAACAAGGAAATAATATGTTTCTTTTAACTGCTCAACAAAATTGGTCCTCAATCAAGATTGAAATATTTCTTAGTATAAATTTCTTATCATTAGTGTCACCTATATAATTTGAATTTAGTTTCAGTTATATAATTTGAATTTCTATGCAAACTACTTAAGTAGACTATCCAATGCTTTTTATATTCAATTCTAAGTTGACATGTTCCCAAAGATATTGCAATATATGTTTCTAGTAATCAACATGAGGAGCCATCACACACTTAAAATAACATTGGTTGCATACATAATTTTTTATATGAATATAGTAATATGGAAAAGATTACCACTAATTATCAATATAAAGTACTATAAACTTTCTCAAAATTAGATCTAACACTAATTTGATTCCAATATTAAAAAGGTGCAAAGATTTTTCTTAACAATCAAACATTTTGAATTTCTTAAGCACATTGAATGGATTAGCAGTGAAAGAAAGTAATATTTTTCCTCATGGCTAAAATTTAATTTCCAAAAATGGATGCATTAGTCACAAATCTACCATATCAAATGTTTCCTTGAAAACTTCCCTAACAACTAAAATTGTTTTGAAATTGGTGTGAGTAAATATCAAAGCACCAAATCTAATGTTGTAATAGGTACGTAATCATCGCAATTTGAAATATATAGATTAGGATGATTTCTTCATTTTCTAATCATAAATAAAACAATATTCATCATTTCCTACTACATAAGTCTTAGGGTCTATTTTAGGCAATTAATAGATTTTTTCCAACCTGATTGGTGACATTGGCATGACAAGTCCTTCGAGTACCACATGGGGTGGGGAGACTAGATCTTGTGATCTTGTGCTTTACCATAGGAAACTGTTGCCAATTGAGCTAGGCCCCCCAACCCCCCAAGACCTTTTCAACTTGTATACTAGATATTATTTACCATATTTTTTATATCCTAGTAAATGTTGCACATAAACTATCTCATTCCAATAGCTATTAAATAATAATAATTTTCACACCCATTTAATAAATGTTCTCAATGACCATTCAAAATATATTTAATTTTGTAACTTAAGCCAAAAAAAATAGTATAAGCATTTCCTTCATTTTGTAAAATAGATCTAACAACCGATCTTGCCTACACACACACACACACACAGATATATATATATATATATATATATATATATATATATATATATATATATATATATATATATATATTA
>BSBK01013805.1:77500-97500 GCA_027943335.1 Chamaecyparis obtusa | reverse complement strand
TCTTCTTCAACAAATGAGGACAGTCACTCTAAAGAAAACATGATAATGTACACTCACTATAAGGATAGTCACAAATGAGGACATCTCACAGTGACTGTCCCTTGTGTAATTGCTGCTTGAATTACACAAGGGACAGTCATTGTGAGATGTCCTCATTTGTGACAAGGACAGTCACACATGAGGACATATCACAGTGATTGTCCCTTGTGTAATTGCCACTTGAATGTATTGCTATTGAACCACATTAATGCTTTTCTTCTTCAACAAATGAGGACAGTCACTCTAAAGACAACATGATAATGTACACTCACTGTAAGGACAGTCACAAATGAGGACATCTCACAGTTACTATCCCTTGTGTAATTTCTTCTTGAATTACATAAGGGACAGTCATTGTGAGATGTCCTCATTTGTGACAAGGATAGTCACACATGAGGACATCTCACAGTGATTGTCCCTTGTGTAATTGTCACTTGAATGTATTGCTATTGAACCACATTAATGCTTTTCTTCTTCAACAAATGAGGACAGTCACTCTAAAGACAACATGATAATGTACACTCACTGTAAGGACAGTCACAAATGAGGACATCTCACAGTGACTGTCCCTTGTGTAATTGCCACTTGAATTACACAAGGGACAGTCATTGTGAGATGTCCTCATTTGTGACAAGGACAGTCACACATGAGGACATCTCACAGTGATTGTCTGTAATGTCCCCTTTTTGGCTAACTTGGAAAATAGGAACAATTACTCCACTTCTCAGACTTACTCTATCAGATACTTACAATTAAACTAAGTAATGGAGGTTACTTAAGATATCAACTGCTATTTCAGATTCAATCACAATATGTGTGCAAGATGATATTGATACCAATATGTTTAATAGCACTGTCGGATATAATGATATGAAATATGCTATGAATATGATGTTTCCTATCACTTATAGTGATAGTATAATGATGGTATGTCTGATATAAACAATATCAATATACAATCAATAAGTATTGCTTACAGCAATGTATTTGTTGTGTCTGATATGATGATGTAATTATGCAAATGTGTAATATCGCTATGAGTGATATGTTGCTATTTCAGATTCTGAATTATATGCTTGCAACTTCAAATATTGATGCTGTTTCTGACTATCCTTTCTATCTGTGCAATCATGGTGTTGTCTCTGATCTGCAATGATAAACTTGAAACCAAACTGCCAAAGGCAGATGCTCTATTGAGTATATCCAAATATGGATAAGTAAATAAAGTTCTAATGATGCCTTGAGTGACTGACGAGAATGCATTCTTATATTGTCTTTAACAAATGAAGAGATGCTATGAATGAGACGTGTCTTGTTTCTTCCTCCATGTCCCTTTGTTAATCACACCTTTCCATAATCCGACAGTTCACATAATATTATTTCATTATTTTCTGATCATAGATAACTCCCAGATTGACTCAATATCAAATCTTTTTATGAAGGTAATCTTCCCTAATTGGGAGTGCAACCAGTAGTTAACATCCATTGTGTTTGTATTAGTTTGGTCTAACTATCATTAGTATTTAGTCAATCGATATTAACTCTTGCCTTATCCCATATTGTTATGATTATATCCAATCTTTCTACTCTGATATAAGTCGATATCATTTTCTGATAATTGTCCATTTATTGGTTGATTGCTGGTAATGGAGTTTGATCTTCAAATTGACTTCCATTCCTGTTAATACTTAAGGATACATTGTACTTATTATCCATGACTGATGCCTCATTCATCAATAGCTTGTGATATAATCACTGATGCTTTTGTGTTTCTACAAGATGTGGTTTATCTCAGACAATCGATAATCTTTCAATCCTTTAGTCGATATCCTCCTATGTGGTGTCTATTGATATAGATAGTAGAATTCAATCTAGTTTATGTTATTGTCATGATAACATAGGAAGTGATGGTGCATATTTGCTAGCGGGTCTTCATGTTTGATATTGCTTTATCGGATATGTCATTGTCTAAACTTGTGCAATTAATGATTATTTATAATATATGAATGGTTATCCTTCTTGCTTATCAATACATCTTCTGAAACACATAGCGACCTATCCCTTATTCATATCATGTTGATCTCGACTTCCTAGTATTTGGTTCATTAATCATCCTCTCATGGTATCGATGTGTAATGACTAGTGATTGTTGTATCACTTCTTCATTCCTCATCGTGATAGATAATGCAGATGTTTAATGTAGATGTATATCGATTACAGATATTCAATATTGCTTTAAACGTTATTATTATTATTATTATTATTAATGTTATTGTTATTATTAAATATTATAATTAATGATGTTAGTAATATTAATAATATTATAATAAATATTATTATAGTGATAACATATTGTTTTATATTGAGAGGTTTATTAATATTATTTATATATTAAAATTATTATATCAATAATTGATTTAATATTATTACTTAATATATTATTATAATATAATATATATAATTTATTAATAATTATTTATTATTAATTTATATTATAATTATAATCATAATTATATTATTTATTAATATTTTAATATTATTTAATTAACATATTACTTATTATGCTAACTATATATTATTATTATCTTTTGATAATAATTATATATTATTGTTATATACCGTTAATAATAGATTATTATATATCATCTAATCATTTTATTATTATACTAAGTTCAATATGTCACGGCTCATGACATTGTCCCTTGTGTAATTGCCACTTGAATGTATTGCTATTGAACCACATTAATGCTTTTCTTCTTCAACAAATGAGGACAGTCACTCTAAAGACAACATGATAATGTACACTCATTGTAAGGACAGTCACAAATGAGGACATCTCATAGTGACTGTCCCTTGTGTAATTGCCACTTGAATTACACAAGGGACAGTCATTGTGAGATGTCCTCATTTGTGACAAGGACAGTCACACATGAGGACATCTCACAGTGATTGTCCCTTGTGTAATTGCCACTTGAATGTATTGCTATTGAACCACATTAATGCTTTTCTTCTTCAACAAATGAGGACAGTCACTCTAAAGACACCATGATAATGTACACTCACTGTAAGGACAGTCACAAATGAGGACATCTCATAGTGACTGTCCCTTGTGTAATTGCCACTTGAATGTATTGCTATTCAGCCACATTAATGCTTTTCTTCTTCAACAAATGAGGATAGTCACTCTAAGGACAACATGATAATGTACACTCACTGTAAGTGTACATTATCATGTTGTATTACAAATGGACCTTATGTTGGTCGGGATATAAGTGCAAAAAAAAAAATGAACGTTGTCATTTGTGTTTTCAACAGCGCCGAGAGAGATTCCCTCCGCGAAATCAAGCAGGTTATCATTTGTGTTTTGAACAAAGCGGGTTTTCATTTGTGTTTTGAACAGCACCGAGAGAGATTCCCTCCGTGAAATCAAGTGGGTTGTCATTTGTGTTTTCAACAGCACCGAGAGAGATTCCCTCCGCAAAATCACAGCTACAATTTCTAAGTACGTTGGGTTTATTTTTCTTTTGTCATTATTATTTAATTTGGTATTCAGCTGTTAAAGAGCTAAAATACCTAGAAATGAGGACATATCTATGTTGAATTTATTGTTAGCGGCTTTGGTTATTTAGAATGCTTCCCCACAATACTTAATTACACAAGGGACAGTCACTGTGAGATGTCCTCATTTGTGACAAGGACAGTCACACATGAGGACATCTCACAGTGACTGTCCCTTGTGTAATTGCCACTTGAATGTATTGCTATTCAACCACATTTATGGGCCCGTTTGGACCACGACACACAGTAGCATCTACAGAGAAGAATATCCCAGGTGTAACAAGTTGTAAGAATATACCAACAGTTCTAAGAAGTTCCCTAGCACGTAGTAGCATCTACAGAGAAGAATATACAACATGAGGGCAGCCACTGTAAAGACAACATGATAATGTACACTCATTGTATGTGTACATTATCATGTTGTCTTTACAGTGACTAACCTCATTCAAGTGGCAATTACACAAGGGACAGTCACTGTGAGATGTCCTCATTTGTGACAAGGACAGTCACACATGAGGATATCTCACAGTGACTGTCCCTTTTGTAATTGCCACTTGAATGTATTGCTATTCAACCACATTTATGGGCCCGTTTGGACCACGGCACATAGTAGCATCTACAGAGAAGAATATCCCTAGCACATAGTAGCATCTTCTAATTGTCTATACCACTTCAGAAGGTATTGTTTGCACACATTGTTTTTGGTTCTTTTGATGACCCTTGTTTTGAAATTGCTATTAGGCCTTGTAGCTTATATGTTTTGATTGCTGGAGAGCTTCTAAAGCTAAGCAAGAAGACCATTTCACGAGTTATAGCCGCGCGCTCAGGTTTGAAAATTGTATATTTTTTAATCTAATGTATATTTTAACTAGACTTTTAGCTTATTTTTGCTGTATATTTTAATCTAAAGGGAATCATGGATGTGAACTTGAAAGAATTTTGTACTTAGTTCTTATGGAGAGAATAGTAGTAGTTTACGGTCTAATATCAAATAGAGTTTTCCAATTACAGAAAGTTAATGAATTCTAATAGCTTATATGTTTTGATTGCTGGAGAGCTTCTAGAGCTAAGCAAGAAGACCATTGCACGAGTTATAGCCGCGCTCTCAGGTTTGAAAATTGTATATATTTTAATCTAATGTATATTTTAATCCTTTTGCCATGTCATGTAATATGTCTTGCCTTGTAGCTTATATGTTTTGAAATTGCTGTTAGGCCTTGTAGCTTATATGTTTTGATTGCTAGAGAGCTTCTAGAGCTAAGCAAGAAGACCATTGCACTAGTCGTAGCCATGCGCTCAGGCATGAAAATTGTATATTTTTTAATCTAATGTATATTTTAACTAGACTTTTAAAATATTAAAGGATTTAACTAGGTCTAAGAAGATTTGTGTACTTTTGACAATTTTGCTTAGTCACTGAAAGTTGTAGACCGAAGTTTTCATAGCCCAATTTTTGCTTCCTGTGAAGAACGATCATGTCAGATAATATAAGTGAAGAACAAAATAGGGAGACAATCGCTAGATTGTGGTCTAACTTGAAAAGAAAAGGTGATGGAAAATGTTATTGTCCCTGCAAAATTTGTAAGGGCTTAAACCGTAGAAGACTGCTAATCAAAACAGTTAAGAGACATTGTAGGGAGAATGGTCACATTGAAGGGGGGCATGACTATCATCCACTGGTAAGTTGTTCATTATATCATTTTAACAATTTATATACATATGAAATCACTTGATGATGAGTTGAAGATCATGGTTTATTTATGTTAATCAATTTTATATAGGTTGATCTCCCCAGGGAAGTACATGATATGGAGGAACATGGGGGTGCGAATATCCAAGGTGAAGATAATGATCCCATGGAAGATGATGATCATGCGCCAGAAAACACAATTGAAGATGATGGTATAAATACATTGATCCATGACACATTTAGTCCAAGCGGATCTGATCATGATGATGATGATAGTCTCGATGTACCTCTACTTGAGAAGGCATACAAGCCCCTATACAAAGACTCCCAAACAACTCTTCTCTCTGCTGTATTGTTGTTGTTGAACTTGAAGGTTATGAATGGTTTATCCAACATAACAATGTCATGTATGTTAAGGTATGTCATATATGTCTTTATAGTTAACAAAGGGTGAATAATGTACCACTAATATTGTTTATATTAACAACTTATATTTTTTGCTGTAGATTGATAGGCAAGTTTTTGTTACCACCATCAAATATTCTACCTCGCTCATATCGAGAATTATCTGCTATTATGAAAGATATTGGAATGGAGTATCAAGCAATATATGCTTGTCCCAATGATCATATTATATATTATAAAGAACATGAATTTGCAACACAATGCCCTGTATGTCATACGAGTAGATATCGAACAGATCGAATAACAAAAAAGGTGCCTCACAAGGTTCTTCGTTACATCCCCATTATTCCACGGATGCGACAATTATTCAGGTGTACTAGCTTGGCACAATTTATGGATTACGATGCACATAATAGAAGTTGAGATGAAATTATTCGAATCCCTGTGGATGGTTCAGCATTTATGCACATAGAGGAAAAGTGGCAACACTTCAAAGAAGAACCTCGTAATCTCAGGCTTTCATTGGCAGCGGATGGTGTCAATCCATTTGGAGAGATGAGATCTGTTTGCTCAGTGTGGCCTATTTTTGTTATCAACAATAACATTCCTCCGTGGATGTCAATAAAGAGGGAGCACATTATGTTGGCAATGATTGTTCCAGGTATTTTATCATTTGATAGTTATTAATTTACATGTACTTACAAATCTTACAGTAAAATGGTCACAATAATTATGTAATGTTACTGTTCATTCAAGTAGGTAAATATCAAGTTAAAGATATGAATGTATATATTGAGCCTCTTATTGATGAGTTGGTGGAGTTATGGAACGGTGTCACTATGTATGACGTGTCTAGACCAATAGGACAAAGACAATTTCAATTCCATGCAATACTTGTATGGACAATACATGATGCCCCAGGGCTAACACATTTTTGTGGTATGTTATAGTGAATTCAAGTTGCGCATGATAATTCTAATTATAAAAATCAACGTATTTAATAATCCAATTATATCATTATCTTGTAGGTCTTCAAACAAAGGGAAAATTTGCATGTCCAGTTTGTGGTCCAAAGATGAAATCTCGTCATTCAAAAAGTTTAGGAAAGCATGTGTTTGATGAGTACAGACACTTCCTCCATAGGAATCATAAGTATCGAAGTATGGAAAAACATCTTTTCAATGGGAAAGAAGAGACTACATCAAAGCCACAAAGAATGACACCTCGCCTATGGAAGTTGGAATATAATAGAATTAATCATCGAGGTAATGTCGTTCCACTTAATGGTTTATGTTTGTAATTTATATATTTCTATTGTGATTTTTGTTTACTAATTATGTAATTGATGATCATGAAGGTCGTCAAGGCACTACTGACAACCTTCCAAAGGGACTAAAAAGCTATCCCAGACAATTTAGTAGGTTGCCCTACTACGAGGACCTACAAATTGTGCATTTGTTTGATCTTATGCATGTTGGAAAGAATATAACAGAGACATTGTGGAAAATACTGGATGGAAGGCGTGACAAAGAAAAAATTGTCAAAATTTGTAATGACATTCATGAATCCAATCATGCACTGAAGAATTTCATTCACTCAAATAGCAATAGAGATCAGATTAATATAAGTGCCCTTCCTTGGTTATTAACGGAGCAGCAAAGTGATGCCATAAAAGAAGTCATACGAAAAATTCAATTTCCCACAGGATTTGCTGGGAACATAAGCAATCTCATATCAAAGAAAAGTGAATTTGGGCCAGGGCTCAAAACGCATGATTGGCATACTTTCATCAAGGTAAGTTATGTTCTTCTGTATTTACAATATATTCATAAACTACGTGTACTATTCATTATGTTATGTTAGAAAATAATGAAATGATTAGTTTATAATTACTGCAGTACGTGCTACCTCTATCTCTCCTAGAGCACTTCAACAATAACATCAAACAAGTGATATATGATCTTGGAAAATACATGAGGTAAGCAGTAATATCTGTTCAATTTGTTGTATATATTTATTATATTCGTGATTTATTTTTCTTGCTATGTAATCTATTGTATATTATTTTGTAAAGTCTCGTATTTATATATTTTTTGTGACTTGAATCTCTTAATGTAGGTGGTTGTCATCTAAAGAAATCCATAAAGAAGATATAAACTATTGGAAGAGAAAAATTCCTCATTTATTGTGTGAAATGAAAAAGTGTCTACCTCCAACTTTTTTCAATGCACAAGAACACTACCTCATACACCAAGTTGAGGAGATTGAATTGTGTGGACTTGCACACACTAGGTCAATGTGGATGGTTGAGAGGCACTTGAAATCTTTGAAGGCTTTGGTTCGACAAAGAGCACATCCTGAGGGTTCTATGGTAGAGGGATACATGGTATACCAGACTATGGTGTACATTACTGAATATCTTCCTAAGTTTGCTTCAAATATCCATGTAGATCGCATTTGGGATCTCGACCCTTTTAAAAAATTCAAAGGGGAGTACTTGATGGGGAAAGGTAGATTGAGGAAAGTGATAGGTAATAAATTATAAAATGTTATTGTAATAAATTATTTCTTAATCTTCAAAATAAATCGGTTGTAAGTCATCTATTTTTTTTTTGTACAGTTGCTCGAGAGTGGGATGCACTACATTTGTATATTGCAAACAATCTTGATTGGATGACGGTATGGATTAAACGATGTCAACATTTTGGTCACACATTAACATGGGAAGGTGTATCTTCATTGGTTAAAGAAGCTCATCGTAATGGAGATTCTAATGTTATGCAAAGGGAAATAGATTTAGCATATGGTTTAAGAGATTTCCAGGTACGTACAAAATTATTAATCACCCGTATGTTTATCAACTCACGATATAATAATTTTGACATGTTTCACATATTATTGCAGGTTAAACACCACAAGGGTATGTTCTGTAATGGTCAAAAATTTCGCGTCAAAGTGTTGGATGACACGAAGAAAACTTGTGATTCTGGAATAACTGCAGTCTTTCAAGTGACTAATATTTCATCTAGAAATGACTTAGATCCTCAAGAGTCTAAAAATCAATACTATGGCATTTTGGATGATATACTTGAGTGTGACTTTAGTTCCTTCAAATTAGTACTCTTCGTTGTCAAATGGTATAGGCTACGACTTAATCCAAATGATCCTAATAGAACTGTTATTGAACATGATAATGGATTTACAATGGTTAATACAAGGTTGTTTGAGCTAGTTGGGGATGAGCCCTATGTTCTTCCAAGCCAATGTGAGCAGGTATTTTACTCAGAGGTTTCACATAAACCGGGTTGGTCATTTTTTGTTAGACATGAACCGAGAGGAAGGCCAATAAAGTATAATGCGATGGAAGAAGAAGATACCGAAGAAGTAGAAGATGATGTAGATGATGATCACGATCGACAATTATTGGATGATGTTCCTGAGACAAATTTTCATGAAGAAGAAGAAGAAGATGATGATGATGATGCTGCTATTGATGATGATGATGAAGATGATGTTGATGTTGATGATGATGATGTTGATGATGATGACAACGATGACAACGACGACGACGATGACGATGATGATGACGATGATGACGAGGATGATGATGATGATGATGATGATGATGATGATGAGGATGATGATGATGAAATTTAAAGGTATGCCATCAATCCTTAATGTATTTAATATTCATTTCTTGATAGAAATATATTTGTCTTAAATGGTTACATAGTTTATTCATTATCTATTTAAAAGCTACAAGTTTCAACTACAAATAGAATACTGCTAATCTAAATTAACTATTAATCTAAATTAATTAAATAAAACTATTTAAAACACATATTAATGTGAGCCTGATTTAAGTGTTATAATGTGTACGTTTTAATGTTTTTAATTTTTATGTGATGCTTATGATGGATGTGATTATGATTATGATGTGATTATGCTCACGATAATTGAATTACATTTGCAGGAAATTGAACCCCTTTCAAGAGCATCCCGCACAGTCTCATGGATCGACAGGTATAAGTCAATACACCTTATAGAAAGTCTATTTAATACACTTATCAATAGTAAGATTGATGTCTTCTAAGATCTCTCCCATTTGCAGGTACCGGCAAATAGGTATTTGTCAGAAGTGTCTTCCTCGAGTGAGGGAAATATAGGAATAGAAGAGGAAAGTGAGACATGCAGTTTATCTAGAATAGGGAGATTAACTAGAGGTCAAAGGACTAGAAGGAAATTCAATAAACCCATGAAATTTTTACTTTCTCAAGGGGGGTCATGTTCTTATGACGATGAGATGAAAGGTGACATCGAGGTGCCCTTGAGGTACCAACATCTACAGAAACATTGGGTACCCAAGGAACTTCCTCCAATAAACACTGATTTTTGTGTTAATGAGAGGATATATCGCATAGCACCATCATCATTACATGGTTTGGGCCTATTTTCTATGGATGGCATAAAGGTGTCTTACAACAAAGTTTCTGAATTGATGGAGTATGTTGGACCATGTTACGATTACAAAAGTTGGATGCATATTGTTCAATATAAAAAAAGTATGCGTAGGTATGCACTCTCGGAAAATTATATACAACAGCAAGACAATAATCAAAGTAAAAGTGTGGCTATATACATTGATGGAAGGCCAAAAGCAACAAGGAATATTGCGGGTTTTATAAATAGTACACGACCTGGGTCAACTATAAAGCAACCCAATTGCATATTTGAGGTGCGCGAGGGAAATCGTGTATTCATCTGTGCGATAAAATCAATACGTGCAGGGGAAGAGCTGCTTATTGATTACAATTTGAACCGCATAGATACAAACAAGGCTACTATCATGGGGGTGGTACATACTACTAAACCAACTTCTAATCAATGACTCCAACATACCATTTAGTTATTAAATTTTTGGCTAACATTTTTATACTTGATCTTTGACACAGGGGCACAATATGGAGCAACCACTCGAAGGTGATGGTGACGATATTCCTAGCTCATCTACACATGAGCAGGTAAAACTCATTGTAATTGTGCAAACTAGATAGAAGCAAAATGTTATTTTTTTTAATGTTATTTTCTTCATTGTTTTGGAGTAATTTTGATAATACTAATACTATTGTTGTCACAGAGTGCCGGTGGTCGGAGAGAGGGAAAGCAACCTGCAGTCCCTCAGGAGTCCCCCCTTGTGGATCCTTTTTTTATTGATTTAGCAGAGACCGATGACCCGATCGGTTCCATTAAAAAGCTGCTAAAGAAAATTGGGAAAGAACTTCTACGTTTGGTATCCATACATCCTCAGACTCAGGAAATAAAAGATAGGGCAGCTAAGTTGTTGTGCACTTCTAAAAACTTTAAAGTAAGTATTAATGAAATTTTTAATTATTACAAGAGTTCAATAATGGTTTTTATGTTATGCTCTTTTATGACATTAATTAAAATATGGATGCATTGTCTTTACAGAGTTATTTGCGTAATTTTGAACCCCATTCCCATGATGAGGCTGGTATTGCAAGTGGTTCAGGTAGATCACATGTTCCATTCCCCACTTGTGTTTTCCACTGAATATATATAGGAATGATCATAATCATTGACAATACATGCTCGAACAATCTTTTTTTTTAATGCTCTAACAATCTTGTCCATGCTAGTCCACGCGTTCTATATTTATGCATGCTCTAACAATTTTATTCTTCAGCTCCTTTCCATGATGATATGACAACGCTGCCTCCATCCAGGATAGCCACAAATGTCTTGCCGACTGCCATGTCAACAACACACAGCCTAAATGCACCAACTGTTGCACCATCTACTGGTACACAAATCCCTCTTTTTCTCTCTTTTGTTATGTGTTTAAGTGTTATGTGTTTACGATGTAGATCCCTTGATTGTGTTTGTGCCATGGGTGCTCTGCACCAATTTATTTCCCTTGAAGTATTATTTCTTGGAGGCATTTGATAATGGTTTTCATTTTTTTGCAATAGGAGATGCAACAAGTCCCGATGCAACATCATTTCCTGGATGTTCCCATGTTCCTAGTACGGGAACGGTGAAGGATTGCGTATTGATCATCAGTGATGATGAAGGCATTCCCTTAAAAGTAGCCAAACTTCCAAGTACTTTAAAGTTATTATTATTCTATAGTGATATAATAGTAATTTAGTTTTTGATCACTCTTCATCGACTAATGATCCCATGATTATTTTGTAGGGAATGATATTTTTTGGTGAAAACTTGGTGACGAGTGTTTGTGGATATTCGGGCCCACCATACGTACATGGTGGAACATCATATCCTAACTAAAACCCCAAACCACTATTTTGATTTCATATCATTGCTAGAATAGTTTTCCTTTTCATCAATTTCTTGAACTATATTAAAGGTAGCTTCTCTTCATTTATGAGTCTAACATGTTTTTTTTTACTTAAAAGGTGGAATAACCAAGATAAAAAGTTGAAGGATGATCTTGTACATAGTATGACCCAGCTTTTTGGACCTCGTGCATTCGAGAGAAACAAGCTCCTTGAAAGAGCTGGTTTATGTTTGAAGTATATTAGGGACCAGTACAGGAAATATTTAGAGGTTAACCCAAGGCACGAGCGTCCGCCCTGTGTTCTTGAGGCTGAGTGGCAGGGTTTGATTTTGGATGGAAAGTATAAAGCCGACATGAAAAAAGGAATTACGCCAGTAGAGAGTAGAGCAAGGTATGTGATACTTTTGAGAATGTAATTATGTACTAATTAACCTCTAAATTTTTCCTGTACTGGTCTCTAACATATTTCAAACTTTTCATAGATTGCCTGACACATCAAAGGCAACAAAGGCAAGATTAGAAAAGCACGGGACACACAAGCTTGGCTCTGGTGGTTTTTCCAAACTTCAAGCACGAGTTGTAAGTATTAGTAAATGAAAACTTGTATCAATTTTTTTATATATTGCAAGGAAATTTTTTTTGATCAAACAATGCAAGTAAAATTCACCATACCAAGAAAAAATGTAGGGGTCAGAGTTCAATAGATGCCTCACAGAAGAGGACAAGAGAATTGGCTTCCAACAAGGCTATAGAGCCATGGCTGAACGGCTACGAGCTGAAATCAGTGTGCAAGGTTCAAATAATGATGCATCTGAGCCACAGGTAAATAAGCTAAATGAAATTTATTTCAAATTGAATACTTTACCAATTAGTCTATTTGATGTTAAGTTATAATATAAAGTGAGTATATCTATTTTAAGAAAGCAATGATAACAATGTGTAGGATATTGGAATGCAGCCTGACAATCCTTCTACACAATCTATGCATAATGAAGGTTTGCATGATGTGCATCCTAGTGGTGGAGGTATACATTTGCTATTAAAAATTTTATATGTAATTACAATTGGTGTTTGGATTAATGTAACATTTTGTATAGCAACTGTAGAGGATCGAGGGGTCGGTGCTCATGAGCATGTTGAGGTTGAGTCTAGACAAAATGATGTGGCCAGATCAGGTAATTAAAGAGCGCCACAGTTATGTTCTTTAAAATAATTAAATACTTGTAACAATTATAATTAAATATTTTAAATTTAACTCTTTTATTTGTTATTGTAGAGGACCCCCCTTTGCAGCAACATAGGAATTTGAGATCATCAAGAACAGAGAACAAAACAACTGATGAGGGGGGTATTGATGATAACACTGATGCTCCTCTTAGAGCTTACATAGAAAAAAAAATTAGAAAGAGAAAAAAGAAATGATTGTCATCTAAATACCTTAATTGATAATGACTGAATTTTATGTCTCAATGAATTTAATTATGTGCTAATGAATGTTCATGAATTATGTGTTTATTTTCATATTGATGAATGTTGTGTGTTAACGAATCTAATGTGTTAATGAATGTTATCATGTGATTTTGATTGAATGTTACATTTTATTAATAATTGAAAGAATGAATGAATGTTAGATGTTAACGGGGAATGTAGAGTGATGTTAGGGGGAGGGGGTGGGGCCAAATGAGCTTCCACCTTCACGTGGTTGGCCCTGTTTAGTAGAGAATATTAAACTATATTCTCAAAACAAAGTGAAGCTCAATAAGATACTAAATGAGTCAAAATGGTTATCAAGGTCCTCTATCCATAAGATACTTGTAGTCAAAATGGTTATTAATAAGATACTTGTAGTCAAAATGGTTATCTAGGTCCTCTATCCATTCCATAAGTTCTTCACAATTCAAACTTCCTCCATAACAAGGAATGTGCTCTAGATTAGTCATGAAGCCTAGCATGGACTCTCTGTCAGATAGAGCCACAATTTCAGAGCCTTTTCTGTGCATTTCCTTCAAGCACTGTATAGTGTACAGATGTGAAAGGGAGGGCAGACCAGTGTGGAAGTTAGAGTATTTATATCTTATGCTTTGAGAGTTTATTTGGTAGATTCAAGAAACCTTATATCAAAGTTATTCCTTTTTCTTATCTGTTGTTCTGTCAAACCCTCATTTTTGGGGTTATTGCATTCAAATGGCCTTAACTTGCAAATAAACCATAGGATATCCTTTGTTCTTTGTAAAATGCAAGTTAAGGGGGTTTATTTTCATATTTTAAAAGCTTTGGAACAGGATACTAAGCCAAAGAATTTCAAGAGCAAGCCCTAGGTCAAGAATCTCAATGTTCTTGACTAGGAGTTGATGGATTATGCAAGATCAGAGGGTAGCGGCAAGTAAAGGACCTCAAACCTTGTTGAATCTAGATCTTTAGAGCATGGTGGACATCTTCAAACTCTGATCTTGGTTTCATGCACCCATTTTCAATGCCTTGTTTTGGAACCCACACCCAAAGGCATGCATTAGGTCTGCGGACTCAATAAGGACATTGATATGCTGGAGTGGAGTCAGGGTCTGGGAGTTGGAGGATTGTTAGAACATCAAAAAGGGTACTCAAAAAACATATAAGTTCATAAGGTCCTTTGTCAAATTGAAGATTTATTGCTGCAGAACAGGTTTTGGAGACCTACTAGAGTCACTAGGTCTATTTGGACCCGTTTGGACCACGACACATAGTAGCATCTACAGAGAAGAAGTTTGGTATGCAATGGTCTTGAAACCTCCTGAGAAATTCTTGGTATGCATTTGTGTGGTGCAAAAGCTTCATTGAAAGAGAAAAAGAAGAAAAGAATAGAAATGATTTTTTTTCTTTTTATGTCATATACTGTAACCAACTACTTATAACTTGCAAAAATTATTATAACCATTTGAAATTGAAACTTAGTTTAATGTGAAACTAAGAACTGCTTTATTAGATCTTTCTGTGATTTAGATTCAGACATCAAGAACATTGTTTGCCTAATATTGTGATTAATGTTTATTTATTAATATCTCATACTGACAAACAATTGATAATTGTAGGGAAAATGTCATTGGGGGTCTTTGAGGATCCACCAGAAGCCAAGGAGAAAATGTATTCAAATGCTAAAGATAGTGTCATAGTCCTTATAGCTGTTGAACCTTGCTGTGTAGATCATCTCTGATTCTCCAAGTTCAATAGTACTGTGGTATTCCTTTGGATACTTCTAATGGTAAATTTCAGACATCAAGTTCTTTTCGTATGAAACTACTACATTTGTAATCTGTAGTTTTAAACTTTTAGTTTATAAATGTTCATCAGCTTTAGTTTGTATGCTGCCATTTCAAGTATGATTAATGAAGTTACCTTTATCACAGGATGAAAGTGAGCAGTCAGCATACTGGTACGAAGCTGGCAGCATTGATACGGTGACTAGGGCATCGTTTAATGGTGGTATTGTGTTTTCCCGTATTTAGGGCATCGACCTTTTGAAGCATTGCCTTCATCTTTCTTAAGTCTGAGTTTTAAGTTTGTTTATCTCTCTCGGCGCTGTTGAAAATACAAATGACAACGTTCTTGTTTGTTTTGCCCTTATATCCCGATGTGATTTCGCGGAGGGTTACGGCGCTGTTGAAAACACAAATGAAAACACAAATCCCTTGTGTAATTGCCACTTGAAGGAGGACAGTCACTGTAAAGACAACATGATAATGTACACTTACAGTGAGTGTACATTATCATGTTGTCTTTAGAGTGACTATCCTCATTTGTTGAAGAAGAAAAGCATTAATGTGGCTGAATAGCAATACATTCAAGTGGCAATCACACAAGGGACAGTCAGTGTGAGATGTCCTCATTTGTGACTATCCTTACAGTGAGTGTACATTATCATGTTGTCTTTAGAGTGACTGTCCTCATTTTTTGAAGAAGAAAAGCATTAATGTGGTTCAATAGCAATACATTCAAGTGGCAATTACACAAGGGAAAATCGATCATTGTGAGATGTCCTCATGTGTGACTATCCTTGTCACAAATGAGGACATCTCACAATGACTGTCCCTTCTGTAATTGCCACTTGAATGAGGACAGTCACTGTAAAGACAACATGATAATGTACACATACAATGAGTGTACATTATCATGTTGTCTTTATAGTGGCTGCCCTCATGTTGTATATTCTTCTCTGTAGATGCTACTATGTGCTAGGGAACTTCTTAGAACTGTTGGTATATTCTTACAACTTGTTACACCTGGGATATTCTTCTCTGTAGATGTTACTATGTGCTGTGGTCCAAACGGGCCCATAAATGTGGTTGAATAGCAATACATTCAAGTGGCAATTACACAAGGGACAGTCACTGTGAGATGTCCTCATGTGTGACTGTCCTTGTCACAAATGAGGACATCTCACAGTGACTGTCCCATTGTGTAATTGCCACTTGAATGAGGACAGTCACTGTAAAGACAACATGATAATGTACACAAGTACCGTGAAGGTAGTTGCAAGTTACGGCTGTTTCATTGCATACCTGAAACAATGAAGATGTTACGGTCCACAAAATGTTTGTACTTGAAAGATGAACAAATAAAATTAAACTTCTAAATAACCAAAGCTGCTAATAATAAATTCAACATAGATATGTCCTCATTTTTGGGTATTTTAGCTCTGTAACAACTGAATACCAGATTACATAATAATGACAAAAGAAAAATAAACCCAACGTACTCAAAAATTGTAGCTGTGATTTCGCAGAGGGAATCTCTCTCGGCACTGTTGAAAATACAAATGACAACGTTTCTCTACATTATCATGTTGCCTTTACAGTGACTGTCCCTTGTGTAATTGCCACTTGAAGGAGGACAGTCACTGTAAAGACAACATGATAATGTACACTTACAGCCCGTGTACATTATCATGTTGTCTTTGGAGTGACTATCCTCATTTGTTGAAGAAGAAAAGCATTAATGTGGCTGAATAGCAATACATTCAAGTGGCAATCACACAAGGGACAGTCACTGTGAGATGTCCTCATTTGTGACTGTCCTTACAGTGAGTGTACATTATCATGTTGTCTTTAGAGTGACTGTCCTCATTTGTTGAAGAAGAAAAGCATTAATGTGGTTCAATAGCAATACATTCAAGTGGCAATTACACAAGGGACAATCGATCACTGTGACATGTCCTCATGTGTGACTATCCTTGTCACAAATGAGGACATCTCACAATGACTGTCCCTTCTGTAATTGCCACTTGAATGAGGATAGTCACTATAAAGACAACATGATAATGTACACATACAATGAGTGTACATTATCATGTTGTCTTTACAGTGGCTGCCCTCATGTTGTATATTCTTCTCTGTAGATGCTACTATGTGCTAGGGAGCTTCTTAGAACTGTTGGTATATTCTTACAACTTGTTACACCTAGGATATTCTTCTCTGTAGATGCTATTGTGTGCCATGGTCCAAACAGGCCCATAAATGTGGTTGAATAGTAATACATTCAAGTCGCAATTACACAAGGGACAGTCACTGTGAGATGTCCTCATGTGTGACTGTCCTTGTCACAAATGAGGACATCTCACAGTGACTATCCCTTGTGTAATTGCCACTTGAAGGAAAAAAGCATTAATGTGGTTCAATAGCAATGTATTCAAGCGGCAATTACACAAGGGATAATCACTCTGAGATTTCCTCATTTGTGACTATCCTTACAGTGAGTGTACATTATCATGTTGTCTTACAGTACTGTCCTCATTTGTTGAAGGAAAAAAGCATTAATGTGGTTCAATAGTGATGTAGAGTAGTTAGGGATTTTAGAATATACAAATATACATCCTTAACTCTCATTCCACCAAGGAAGAAGGAATTCCAATGGTTGAAACGTGAGTTAAGGTCTTTACATCAGTCAAACCCTAAAAATGAGGGTTTGTAAACAATGCACAGAAAATTTGAAATAACTTAGATATAAAACAAAGAGAATCAATCAAACCAACTTCCAAAGCATCAGATGTCACTATTACAACTTCCAGGCAAATTTTATCATCCAACCACCATCCGTACAGCCGTACAGAGTTCGTTTTTCACCAGAAATGCACTAAAATAGGGTTATTTTTATTTTTTATGAAAGCAAAATGATTACAATACTGGTTCTCTGTCTGTCTTCAACCATTTGAAGCCTAAAATAGGCTCTCCAAACATTGGTTCAACCATCTAGATGGTTAGAACAGTTTATCCAACAAATGTCAACTTTGCTAAGCAACTTTTAAAGTTGCATTACAACTTTGCAAACAACTTTGCCGAGAAGGTTAAAAATGTGTTGTGATACTTTAGGAACCTTATTAAAGTTATTTTGGACCTTCAAACTTCTTAAAAACATCTAAAAGACACCTAATAAACACTTACCATGCTCATTTCATCCAAGGACTCAAAAGATGCCCAAGGTTTATAAGTCACCAAGGGGTCTTGTGTCCAACAAGTGGATGTTTATAAGGAGATAAAATCAATCCTTAATATTTATTACAAACCAAGAAAACATCTAAAACTCCTATTCTAATTTATTGTCATTCAAAAAGACTCTGATTTGTCATTCAAAAAGACTCTAATTTGTCAATCAAAAGGACCTTTCACCAGTCAATCCTTCAAAGCTCCAAGGTGAAAATCTTATGTTCCAATTGATAGGATTTGACTCCTTGGCTTCATGACAACTTCCTTCAATCATGGTGTCTTTGGCTTGCATTAGGGATGCCCCTGCATCAAATAGCAATGCATTCAAGTGGCAATTACACAAGGGACAGTACATGCCCATTAAAGTTGGTGTTTTGTTATCTAGCATGACAATGGAGACAACATACTCTGTGTCAATTTTACTAATCAAATTTCCCTCCGCCAGGCAAAGCAACAATCTGGGTATGATAAGGTGAAATTTTGTAGTCCTTTTGGGTATGATAACAGTTCCAGTTTCCAATAAGATGGTTCATTTTTATAATCTAGCTTCAATTTCTCTTGTGAAAATCTTTTTTTCATTTTATGGGTGGTAAAATATAATTATTATGCTAGAGGTGTGTACTTATGGATGATAATGAAACAAAATGATAAGATTTAAGACTCTTGTTTTTTTTTTAAATAGCAATTTAAGTTTCCTTCTATTATAAATTATTGTTTTTCTATTTTTTAATGTATCTTTCCAGATCTTTTATATCAATTTTATTTATGAAATATAAATATATTAATAATGTTTTAGTGTTTTTAGGATTAGTTTATATCAATTCTATGTATCATCATTCGTCATTCAATTGTCAGTATTATTAATTTAGACTGTGCAATTGTAGAACTACTCGAATATGGGTTGGATGGATACTCAAGCAGGGGAACCCTCCTCAAATATCTCAAGCAGTGAACTTGGAAAAATGTGTCCTGAAGGAACCCTTTCCATCAGAGAGATAAAAGTACAAACAAGTAAAAGAAGCAGGCTCTGCAAATATGTTTTTGAGAAGAAAAATGATAGATTATTCGAGTATGGTTCATGAGGTATATCTAAAAAGACATTTTTTTTCTTATTATAATAAAAGAGGAAGTTGTGAATGTCAAAGTTGAGTGAAACAAAAATTATTTTCATCAAATTTTGTTAGGCTTGCTTTTGGGAATAGTTTCTTACAATATTGCTATTAAGATTTTTATTGTGTAGTTTTTAGATTAGGTTTATAAAATTATATTTCATGAGTAGTGATTCATATTAATCAATTAATGATACTTTTGGAAGGTATTTTCAATGTGTCAAATTTTGATATTTTTACAAGAATTAGATTGTGTAATTTTTTTAATTAAGGTCATTGACTCATATTTCATAAATAATAGTTCTCATGAATCCATCTCTTATAAGATTGAATAGTCTATTTAGGAAGTATTTCTGATAGTATGTCAAATTATGATATTACTATTACCATTAGATTGCATGGCTTTGAAGTCAACCTCGTTGACC
>BSBK01013805.1:2500-72500 GCA_027943335.1 Chamaecyparis obtusa | reverse complement strand
TCCCTAGGGGTCCTAGTATGCCTTATCACCTGTTAGGCTCCCTAGGAAGTCCTGATGACCCCTTTTGAAACATTGGAATGCTCAAGTGTGTCTTAAGGCATCACCATGACCCCTTCAAACACACTTGAGCATTCAAATGTGTCAAAAGGGGTCATGGGGACTCCTTAGGTGTCCTAGTACCCCTTATCATGTGTTAGGACCCCTAGGAAGTCTCGATGACCCCTTTTGACACATTAGAATCCTCAAGTGTGTCTTAAGGGGTCCTAGGACTCCTTCAGATACACTTGAGCATTGAAATGTGTCAAAAGGGGCCATGGGGACTCCCTATGGGTTCTAGTATGCCTTATCACATGTTAGGACACTTAGGAAGTCCATATGACCCCTTTTGACACATTGGAATGCTCAAGTGTGTCTTAAGAGGTCCCCATGACCCCTTCAGACACACTTGAGTGTTTAAATGTATCAGAATGGGTTATAGGGATTCCCTAGGTGTCCAAGTACACCTTATCAAGTGTTAAGACCCCTAGGAAGTCCCGATAACCCCTCTTAACACACTGGAATGCTCAAGTGTCTCTTAAGGTGTCCTTGGACCCCTTCGAACACACTTGAGCTTTCAAATGTGTCAAAAGGGGTCATGGGGACTCCCTACTAGTCCTAGTATGCTTCATCATGCGTTATGACCCCTAGGAAGTCCTGATCACCCCTTTTGACACATTGGAATGCTCAAGTGTCTCTTAAGGGGTCCTAGGATCCCTTCTGACAGACTTAGGCATTCAAATGTGTTAAAAGGGGTCATGGGGACTCCCTAGGTTTCCAAGTATGCCTTGTTAGGTGTTAGGACCCCTAGGAATTCCCAATGATCCCTTTTGACACATTGGAATGGTCAAGTGTGCCTTAAGGGGTCCCGATGACCCCTTCAGACACACTTGAGCATTCAAATTTGTCAAAAGGGGTCATGGGGACTTTGTAGGTGTCCTAGTGTGCCTTGTCATGTGTTAGGACCCCTAGGAAGTCCCCAAGATCCCTTTTGACACATTGGAATGCCCAAATGTGTTTTAAGGGGTCCCCATGACCCCTTTGGACACACTTGAGCATTCAAATGTGTCAAACAGGGTCATGGGGACTCCCTAGGGGTCCTACTATGCCTTATCATGGGTTAGGACCCCTAGGATCTCCCCATGGCCCCTTTTGACACAATGGAATGCTCAAGTGTGCTTTAAGGGTCCTAGGACCCCTTCAGACATACTCAAGCATTCAAATGTATCAAAAGGGGTCGTGGGGACTCCCTAGGGGTCCTATTATGCCTTATCATGTATTAGGACCCCTATGAAGTCCCCGTGACCTCTTTTGACACATTAGAATGAAAAAGTGTCTCTTAAGGTGTCTGCATGACCGCTTCATACACACTTGAGCATCCAAATGTGTCAAAAGGGGTCATGGGGACTCCCTAGGGGTCCTAGTACACTTTATCACACATTAGGACCCCTAGGAAGTCCCCATGACCCCTTTTGACACATTGGAATGCTCAAGTGTGTCTTAAGCGTTCCCCATGACCCCTTTGGACACACTTGAGCATTCAAATTTGTCAAAAGGGGTCATGGGGACTCGCTAGGTGTACTAATATGCCTGATCACAGGTTAGGACCCCTAGGAAGTCCCCATGACCCCTTTTGATACATTGGAATGCTCAAGTGTTTTGTAAGGGGTTCCCATAACCCCTTTGAACACACTTCAGCATTAAATTGTGTCAAAAGGCGTCATGGGGACTCCCTAGGTGTCCTAGTATGTGTTATCACACGTTATGACCCCTAGGAAGTCTTGATGACCCCTTTTGACACATTGGAATGCTTGAGTGTGTCTTAAGGGGTCTGAGGACCCCTTTAGACACACTTGAGCATTCAAATGAGTCAAAAGGGGTCATGGGGACTCCGTAGGAGTCCTAGTACACCTTATAACACATTAGGACCCCTAGGAAGTCTTGATGACCCCTTTTGACACATTGGAATGCTCAAGTGTGTCTTAAGGGGTCCCCATGACCCCTTCAGACAAACTTGAGTGTTTAAATGTGTCAAAATGGGTCATGGGGACTCCCTAGGTGTCCTAGTACACCTTATCACATGTTAAGACTCCTAGGAAGTCCCCATGACCCCTTTTGACACATTGGAATGCTCAAGTGTGTCTTAAGGGGTCCTAGGACCCCTTAAGACACACTTGATCATTCTAATGTGTCAAATCGGGTCATGGGGACTTCCTAGGGGTCCTAGTACACCTTATCACATGTGAGGACCCCTAGGAAGTCCTGATGACCCCTTTTGACACATTAGAATGCTCAAGTGTGTCTTAAGGGGTGCTTAGACTGCTTCAGACACACCTAAGTATTCAAATGTTTGAAAAGGGGTCATGGGGACTCCCTAGGGTTCCTAGTATGCTTTATCATACATTAGGACCCGTAGGAAGTCCCAATGACCCCTTTTGACACATTGGAATGCTCAAGTGTGCCTTAAGGGGTCCTAGGACCTCTTCTGATAGACTTGGGCATTCAAATGTGTCAAAAGGGTTAATGGTGACTCCCTAGGTGTCCTAATATGTCTTATCACGTGTTATGACACCTACGAAGTCCCGATGACCCTTTTTGACATATTGGAATGCTCAATTGTGTCTTAAGGGGTCCTAGGGCCCCTTCAAACACACTTGAGCATTCAAATGTGTCAAAATGGCTCATGGAGACTCCCTAGGGGTCCTAGTAGACCTTATCACATGTTAGGACACCTAGGAAGTCCCCATGACCCCTTTTGACACATTGGAATGCTCATGTGTGTCTTAAGGGGTCTTAGGACAAATTTGGACACACTTGAGTGTTCAAATATGTGAAAAGGGGTCATGGGGACTCCCTAAGTGTCCTAGTATGCCTTATCATGCATTAGGACACCTAGGAAGTCCCCATGACCCCTTTTGACACATTGGAATGCTCAAGTGTGTCTTCGAAGGTCTGAGGACCTCTTCGAACACACTTTAGTGTTAAAATGTGTCAAAAGGGGTCATGGGGACTCCCTAGGGGTCATAGTACACCTTATCACACGTTAGGACCCCTAGGAAGTCTCGATGACCCCATTTAACACATTGGAGTGCTCAAGTGTGTCTTAAGGGGTCCTAGGACCCCTTCGGACACACTTGAGTGTTAAAATGTGTCAAAAGGGATCATGGGGACTCCCTTGGTGTCCTAATATGCCTTATCATGCATTAGGACTCCTAGGAAGTCCCAATGATCCCTTTTGATGCATTGGAATGCTTAAGTGTGTCTTAAGGGGTCCCCGTGACCCCTTTGGATACACTTGAGCATTCAAATGTGTCAAAAGGGGTCATCGGGACTCCCTAGGGGTCCTAGTACACTTTATCATGCATTAGGACCCCTAGGAAGTCCCCATGACCCCTTTTGACACATTGGAATGCATAGGCATGAAGAAATTCATTAATGTATGTTCTAGGAGGAAGATTATAATTTCTATATTTCCACAAGAGATTCTCCAAAATTTGTATACAAAGGCATCCTACAGGAAAAAATATAAAGTTTCCTAGAGAATATCCACAATTCATATACAAAAGCATCATAAAGGAAAAATGACAAAAAAATAATAGCTAAAAAATAAATTTTATAATTAACACAGGTAGTACCAAGGTCATATCCACTGTCAAATCCTGGCCTATGATGTGCAAATTGAGAAAACCAAGTGAAATGAGAGGGAAGGGATCAATCAAATAGCGAAGGTGCATCATATCAGATCAATATCATAATAAATGTAGAAAATACTATTACAGACAAAAATATTTTCATATTAATTTGTTACACCTTTCCTGAGCTTCTATACCTTGCTACATGATTAGACATTTTCGTTAGCAGAATTGAATTTTTAGGTTAAGTTTGACAAATCATCTTTTTGATCCAAAGGATGGAGATCGGTTACTGTATCTTCCTCAGATAGTTTGATTCTATTTCTTTGCTATGTTATGCTAATATGCATAGGCAATTGAGTCCAGAATACTAGAAAGAATTCTTTAAGAGTCCAATCCAAATTCTTTAATACTTCTAGTGAATCCAAATTTAGTTGTTATAAAGATGAGATGTTAGTGAATGACTTCTTGCTAATACTACTCTTCCACCAAATCCAAATTTCAACCCTTTTGTGGATCTATAGGCTCAATCGTGAGCCCACAGGATTGGCCAAGAGAAAAATGTGATCGTATATCAACTAATTACAAAATGTTTAGTTGAGGAGAAAATATTGCAACAATCAAGAAGAAAATTGGCTATGGAAAATCTAGTTATGAATTCTGTTAAGAATGAAACTATTAAGGAATTGCATGATATATTACTCAATGGTGCAAGGAATATTCTTGATGAACATGGGATTGCAGTTACATCTATTCAATATACAAAGATATATAAATTCTTCTTAACAAAGAGATTTTAAAGTGAGAGAAAAGGAGATTTCCGAAGAAAATCATTGTTTTGGTGCCATCCAAGGTATGCCAATTACTCAGGATGAAGCGTAAAATCCCACAGTTAATGGGAAAGAGTGGGAAGAGATTCTTGGACCCATGATAGAAATTATAGATAAGGAGGAAGAGCTAGGAAGGGGAAAGTGAAAAAGGAAAGAAGTAAGATATGTGTGTGAGCCTATATTAGATGATGATGATGAGCACTCACCATTTGCTAGTAGCTCAAGTAATGACAAAAGCTCTTAAGTGCACATGTACACTGTCACAAAAAATTCAAATAGAGAAGTAACAAGTGTTGTGGAATTATCCACAGAGCAATGTGAAATGAAGCCTCAAATTGGTTCATTAGAAGGAAAAGAATTTGGTCATGCACTTCATTCTAGCACCACAAATATTTCTATTAGAAATGCCTATTCATCAATGGACTTGAATTTACAGGACTTGGGAAACTAGGTTACTCATGTTGGGCAATATCCCTCAAATGTAAGTTCATTGCCACCTTTGGCAAGGCAGTCTCACTCCTCATTTTACAACAAAGGGCAGCCATCTATGGCCCATGATTTTAATTCAGATAACAAATGGAGAGCTTCTCAAGGTACTAATCTCTTTCACAAAGAAGTTCTTGATTCATCTCAAGGTTCTTGTTTAGGTGACCAACTCCTTCGAGGTCCACAAATAGACCCATTGATTTCCCAAATTGGTAAAAGGGTAGATGAAATTTTGGAAAGAGTATCCCAATTGAAGAGAAATGGAAATTCTAGTGAGCATAAATTTATTGCAGATCCAATGGGTGTATCTTCTCCATTGATAAATATAACTGCATTTCCAAAGACTTGAGTTTAAATGGAGACTATTTGTTCCCAAACATGCCCCAGTTGAGTAGATGAACTAGATGTTGCTTGAGTAAAGAGGATAGTGGTTTATTAAAGCATCTACATTATCCCACATGCTATCAGTTACTACTTTTTGAGTGGCTTGCTAGCTGCTTCTATGTGGGATTCCTGTAATATATGATGTCCTCATGCAAGTACATACCAGTTTTTGTAAACATTTTTAGTTCTAAAGTGTTAGTAACGAATATCAAAGAAAAGGTTCTTGCATGTGTTATTTAGACACATATTAATTGTATCAGCTTAAAATGGAAGCACATCCATGGTAAGAGCATTTAGCCCTCCGAGTAAGTGGTTTGAGGTCATGTTGAATCCCTTGAATGGATATTCAACTTGGATTTGGCTTTTCCCCCTATTCTACCCCATTTTCCACTTCTTCCTAGCATTTTCTTCCATCCTAAACTATGAACCTAAGATTCTTGACCATAAGGTCAAGGTCAACCATTTTAGGTCAAGGTTGACCTCAACCTTGACCTAGTTAGGGTCAACCTTGACCTTGACCCTAGGGTTTGGGATCTTCGGTGTTAGCTTCCAGTTTCAGGATCTCATCAAAAACTTATCTTTTCCCTCTTCGGGGTCACTATTTCTCGGATTAAGCGTTGAATCCTCAAATTAATATTTAAGGTGGACCTTTCTCGATATTTGTATAAGAATCCTAATTTATTATTGGATATTAGCCTTTCTTGAGTTTGGTGCCTAATACTCAAATTAACTTTGGGGTTGGCCTTACCTTGAATTTTGTAACAAGGCTCTTAAATAATTATTTTATTTCTATATTAAGGGTGGTCCCCTCCTAGAGTTTTGTGTTAAGACTTTAATTTAATTTCCTCTCCATGTGCACCTCTCTAGAGTTTTGTGCCATGGGCCCTTAATTATTGTTTTCTACAAGGCCCTCTTGTGCCCTAGATCACTATAAAAGGGAGCCTTCCTCTCTCATTTCATCCATCAAGTTTTTCAATCTCTCAAGCTCTCAAGCAAGAAGATCAAGCATTCAAGACTTCAAGCATTCAAGCATCCAATTCATCAAGGAGATCCATTAGTAGCCATTGAAGGATTCAAGCTCTATGGATCTCTCTTGTTGAAGATTCATCCATTTATTCAAGCCTTTTCCAAGTTCAAGATCCATTCAAGATTGGTGTTGAAGATCTAAAGACAATTGATTGGAGACATCCTACATGTGATTCTACATTCATCCATTCTTGTGGATTCAAGGATTTGAATCCTCCACAAGGGTTTCAACTCAAGTAAGGTGAATTGTTTCATTTACTTTGTTTATTCCAGCAATTTCAGTTCAATTTCAAGGTTAATTCCTAAATTGGGGTTTGACTGAGGCAAACCCCCCCAAACAAACAACCAAAAACCCTCTTTCTCTTGTAGGTACATGTGCAGAACTTCAGATCTGAGAGTAGATTTGGATACCCTTTTCGCCAAACTTTCAAGATTCGTGAACAAAGTCAAAGTTGACCTTCATTTTCCTGAGGTTGTCCTTGACCTTTTAAAAGGTAAAAGTCAACCTGATCAAATCTGGGAAAAGGATTTCTGGGTTTTGTAGATCTCACAGTTTTAGTTTATAAGTATGGGAATCAACTATTTTTGAGATCAGTTGATAGGGTTTTCAGAAGATTCTTTTTCGGAGGTAAGTACCTTTATTTCTTAATTTCAATATTAGTCATCTACATTTACTTTCTGTATCAATACAATTTCATGTAAGAGTAAAATATTGGTTTTGGGGTCTCTTTTGTGTGTAAGCCATTTCTCTAGGCCCCATACACTATTTTATCCTTTACATTTTGGTGAACCCGACACACTTACCCCTTTCTTTTATGGAATTAGATGCCCTATTGTGTTTGATTTCCTTTTCATGTTTATGAGTTTCATTTGAATGCATTGGGATATATCTATATCTATTCTTTATTTTTTATCTTGATGCATAAGTTGTTTCAAGTGTTTTTCAAATGCCTTATGGATAGGGATGATAATCCTCCTATTTGGGATGAACCTTTAGATTTGGATATTGATTACTCTCTTCCTCATGAAGCCATTTTGAATGACTCTACCTTTTGGGATGAACCCTTGGATAAAGACATTGATTTATCCCCTCCTCATGAGGAATCTTTGATACAAGAGGGTGATTTATTAATGGATGACATATTCATACATAATGATAACTCTTTTCCTAAAACACACTCCCCATATGTGGACATTTTAGGGAAAGAAGATGATATTATAGATGCTTTACCTCCATTTGAGGTTCCTTCTAGTGATGAGGCATTAGTGGAGAATGATATGAATTCCCTTAATGCTCTCCCTTTTAGTGATGATCCTATGGAGAATCAAGATCTTACCTCATCTCCTCCTAGGATGTCCTCTTTTCTTCCTTTATATGAATCTATTTGTAGTGTTGAGATGACTAATATGGTTTATCCTAAACCCTTGTTGACTGTCAAATGTTGTCCTCGCATTACTGTCAAAGGTAAACCTATGGAGTCTTTCAATGATCAAGATTCTATAGCTCACACATATCGTACAAGGAATAACTCTCAACCTAATCTGGTGGTTTCTACTTCTTTGCCACCTTCTCAACCTATTCTTCCTCCTCCACCCTGTCTTCCTAGCAAGGAGTATAATTTGATAAACCAACTGCAAAATACTGTTGCCAAGATTTCTTTATGGGAGCTTCTTCAAACTTCACCTACCTACTATGAAACCTTGCAAAAAGCTCTAGAAAATCTTCCCACTCCACCTCCTAATCAAGAAAACATCAATAACTTCTTACAATGCATGCATGCTACCCCAGGTCCTCCTGACATTGTTTTTACTCAAAAAGATTTACCTTCTAAAGAAGTTCAAAATCAATATGATGTTCTTATGGTTTCTATTTCTATCAATAAAATTATCATTCGTCGGACCTTGATTGATAATGGATCTGGGCTTAATATTTGTAGCATGGACATGCTCAAAGAAATTAACGCCAATCTTTCAACTATTCAACCTGAAAAATGTTCCTATTCATGTCTTTGATAGACTAGATTCTACACTTTAGGAATCACTACCTTACCTATCAAAGTAGGACTGGTCATCTTGAATACAACCTTCTTCTTGGGTAGAGACCTTGATTGCATGAGATGATATCGTTCTTGGTCCGACCCTTGATTGCATGAGATGGTCATGTCTTTCCTTCCACCTAGATGTAAAGGTCATGTTTCATAATAAGATTGCACTTAATCCTTGTCTTAATATTCAAACTCACACTACTCCTATTTCTAATAGTAATCCTCCTTCCTCTAATGCTCTTCCTAGTGATGATTGGGGAACCTTGGATTTTACTCCTACCTTTATTGGAGAGTATAAGATTAATGATCTTGATTTTATGAAGAAACAAAGAGAGTTTGAATAGCAAGTTTTTACATCTAAACCCCTTTGTAATAACTTTGTTGCTGCTTCCACCCACAATGAACCTATCAAACCTACTAAGGATGATATTGTGACTACTAAAGTTCCATTGACTTCTTCTGATATGGCTTCTCATTATGGTCCTGGTTATCACTTCCTAGTTAAACAAGGATTTAATGCTCAAGGATGTGATAAGCATAAACAAGGAATTCAAATGCCCTTACACACTGGGGAGCATGAGCATTCTTATGGATTAGGATTTAATCCTTGACAACAAATCAATGTTAACAACATCTCAAATAACACTTCAAAACATGATGAACCTATGAAGGAATATGACCAAGAAGTTCTTTTGCCAAAACTCCTTCATGCTAAGATGATTACTAGACCTAAACACAAAAAGAAATGTAGTCCACACTTGAAGACTCTTCCTTTTTTTTTTATATCATAGATTACATGATCACTCTACTAATGAATATCAAGCTTTACATTATAAGATAAGGCAGCTCATTGATAGAAATGTTATTTATATATCATGTGGCAATGAATTTTATTTCAATCCTTTTTTCTCTAAGTAACATTCATATTCTTATTATGGAGCTCCACATTATGTAAACAATGGTAGCCTAATACTTGGGGGCTCATTGTCTTGCATAGTGTTGTGAGTGATATAATAGGTCTCCTTACATCCTTGTTCCTACACTTGGGGGAAAAGGATGTCATTTCCTTCTTTTCTATCTTTTCGGGATTCACCTCTTTCCTTGGTTAAGAAGTATTTATCTATTATGTGATATCCAATTATACATGAACATTTTGGTTTGCATTGAGGATCTTTGTCCTTGATCAAAACCAATTTCATTGTTTGACATTGGGTTTCCATGGTTGATAAATCTCTCACCTTGGAAGTTGAACAGTGTGCTATCCCTCACAAGGGTTATTCTTTCACTTCTTGCATGATATCTCTTTGCATTCATCCCTTCCATGGCCTCATAGGAGCTGTGACCTTCTTGGCTTGGACTGGGTGTTGTTTGTGGATATTCTCTTGATGTTGAAGAAGGCTTTATCCTTGTTATTTTCTTTCCTTAACATGTCAAAATAGTATGTTTTTTCCATATTAAGGAGGGGGGCATATATATGGCCTCCCTCGATCTATATTATGTATTTTTGTTCTAACCTTTTGTTTTGCAACATGCTAAATCTCAAAAGGTAACACAGATAAGTTTCTAAATCCTAAAGGGACATGCATTTCCAATATCAAATATGCTCAATCTCAGAAGCTAACACACATAAGTTTCTAAATCCTGAGGAGAGGCATTTTTAAAAGTTTTCAATATGCTAAATTTTGGAAGGTAACGCACATAAGTTGCTAAATCTTTAAAAGACATGCACCAATATGCTAAATCTTCCAAGGGTAACACACATAAGTTGCTAAATCCTAAGGAGACATGCATTTCATATTCATGGTGATACAAGAAGGTGGATCCATGGGTACTTTATAAAAGCTATCAGAAGACACACTACATACATGCACAAAGCTGCTAGAAGGTGTACAACATTATGGGGTGACTATCAAGTGTTTTCTTGGTAGGCCATCCTATCCTTTTGTGGCTCACAGTGAGATATACACATCTTACTGGGCAAGCTAGCCACTCCTCTCTTCCCTTTTCTCTCTTTTTCTACTGATGTCTCTCTTATTGCAATCTTGGTGTTAATGAATACTCAAGTCCTTGGAGGCTTGAGGATTCCTTTGTCCCTTTGATTTCAATAAGATTATCTTTTTCTTTATGATCTCCTTTACCAAGAGTTTGCATCAAGTCCATACTCTTGCTAAAGTGGGGACTTAATGTATCATCTTAAAATGGAAGCACTTCCATGGTAAGAGCGTTTAGCCCTCTGAGTAAGTGGTTTGGGGTCATGTCAAATGCCTTGAATGGATATTCGACTTGGATCTGGCTTTTCCCCCTATTCTACCCCATTTTCCACTTCTTCCTAGCATTTTCTTCCATCCTGAACTATGAACCTAAGATTCTTGACCATAAGGTTAAGGTCAACCTTTTTAGGTCAAGGTCGACCTCGACCTTGACCCTAGGGTTTGGGATCTTCGGTGTTAGCTTCCAATTTAATGATCGCATCAAAAACTTGTCTTTTCCCTCTTCAGGGCCACTATTTCTCAGATTAAGCATTGAATTCTCAAATTAATATTTGAGGTGGACCTTTCTTGATATTTGTATAAGAATCCTAATTTATTATTGGAGATTAGCCTTTCTTGAGTTTTGTGCCTAATACTCAAATTAACTTTGGGGTTGGCCTTACCTTGAATTTTGTAACAAGGCTCTTAAATAATTATTTTATTTCTATATTAAGGGTGGTCCCCTCCTAGAGTTTTGTGTCAAGACTTTAATTTAATTTCCTCTCCATGTGCACCTCTCTAGAGTTTTGTGCCATGGGCCCTTAATTATTGTTTTCTACGAGGCCCCTCTTGTGCCCTAGATCACTATAAAAGGGAGCCTTCCTCTCTCATTTCATCCATCAAGTTTCTCAATCTCTCAAGCTCTCAAGGAAGAAGATCAAGCATTCAAGACTTTAAGCATTCAAGCATCCAATTCATCAAGGAGATCCATTAGTAGCCATCAAAGGATTCAAGCTCTATGGAGCTCTCTTGTTGAAGATTCATCCATTTTCTATTCAAGCCTTTTCCAAGTTCAAGATCCATTCAAGATTGGTGTTGAAGATCTAAAGACAATTGATTGGAGACATCCTACATGTGATTCTACATTCATCCATTCTTGTGGATTCAAGGATTCGAATCCTCCACAAGGGTTTCAACTCAAGCAAGGTGAATTGTTCCATTTACTTTGTTTAATCCAACAATTTCAATTCAATTTTAAGGTTAATTCCTAAATTGGGGTTTGACTGAGGAAACCCCCCCCCCAAAAAAGAAAACAACCAAAAACCCTCTTTCTCTTGTAGGTATAGGTGCAGAACTTCAGATCTGAGAGTAGATTTGGATACCCTTTTCACCGAACTTCTGAGATCCATGAACAAAGTCAAAGTTGACCTTCATTTTCTTGAGGTTATCATTGACCTTTTAAAAGTTAAAAGTTGACTTGATCAAATCTGGAATATTTCTAGATTGTAGATCTCGCAGTTTTCATTCTAGAATGCAAGAATCAACTATTTATGAGATTGTTTGATAGAAGTTTCAGCCAATTCTTTTTCGGAGGTAAGTACCTTTATTTCTCAATTTCAATATTAGTCATGTACATTTACTTTTTGTATCAATACAATTTCATGTAAGTGTAAAATATTGATTTTGGGGTCTCTTTTGTGTGCAAGCCATTGCCCTAGGCCCCATACACTATTTTATCCTTTACATTAATAAATTAGGAAACCATTTTTCTCCCATTACATGGTAGAAATGCCTAGATTCACTTTGTCAGTATCAATAGGAAGAAAGGTGAGGGAAGAAATATAATTGTGAAGAGGAAGTACAAATGTTACTATCCAATACCATTTGGAGAGTAATATTCTTCTCCTGATTGTAATAACAAACTCAAAATGGAGAAGACACCAAATAGTTGGGGCATTTATTTCCTATGACCTATGTCAATTTTAGTTCAATTCCTAAGGATGATATTCTCAATGTGTAAAAATAAATTGATGTGTTATTTTAAAATGGCATTGACTGAAATTTATGAACATATGTCAAATATCCATTTTTTCCAGAATTTGAAATAGAACCAGTGGCAATATAATCAAATTTGTGAATTTCACATCCAATCATTGGATGTTAATCAAAAGTACAACACAGTCTTAGTCTTACTTCAAACCTACTCCTATGTATGTGGGTTCTTGGAGGTATCTACTAAATAATGTGTGGATCTTTAATGTCCCTATCTAGGACCTTACTCACTTTTCTTAAAACTCCTAATTAGAATTTGGATTTCTAATGCCTGCTATGATATTATATAAGTTTTGCTTGCCCCTTATTGATTAATATTGTAATGAATTGGCTCTCTCTCTCTCTCTCTCTCTCTCTCTCCCCCCTTCTCTCTATCTGTCCTACTCTCTCCCCTTCCCCTTCTCTCTCTCAACTACTCTCTCCCCATCCCCTCTCTCTCTCTCTCTCTCTCTCTCTCTCTCTCTCTCTCTCTCTCTCTCTCTCTCTCTCTCTCTCTCTCTCTCTCTCTCTCTCTCTCTCTCTCTCTCTCTCTCTCTCTCTCTCTCTCTCTCACCTTCTCACTCTCTCTCTCTTCCTCTCTTAGCCCCCACCACCTTCTCACTCTCTCTCTTCCTCAATGACTACCCATGAATTTTTCAAATGGCTGATTAATTTCCTTTGCTTCTTTCAATGGCCATTCATGATTTTTCTGCAATCTTCCAACCTTTCGTACATAGTCATAAAATACATATTAATATATTATACATATAAAATAATATATAATATATGATATATAATGTAACATTTAATATTAATATATATTAAATAATATTGAAAATGTAAAATGTATATTATACAATATTTAATATATAGTTTTTTATATTAATATATAATTAAATAATATGTAATGTAAAATGTATATTATATAATAGTTAATATATCTAATATATAGTTTTTAATATATAATATATCATATGAAGGATGGAGAAATGGGAGGGAGAAAGTGGAGGGAAGGGAAAGTGAAAATTCAAAATTCTGCCATCATATTTGGGTACCCGATTAGGCTCGGTATTGCTTTGTGACCAAACCTACATGGTCAACAATTGAAATTTCTTAAATACATGTTTTTCCCCTATTTCTCTGAGTCCCAAACTTTGACAATGTAGCTAACAATTTTTTTTTCAACCAAATTTGATAAAATGAAAAGGGTATCTTAAGGAGATTATCAGCTTTCTATCGATATAATTGCTGTCAAATTTTGAATTCGGTAAGTAATTATTAGTTATTTTCTAATTGAGCTACCTCTAAAGTGTTGATTTATATACTGATTGAAAAATGACTATAACTTTCAGATGGTATAACATTTTTTAAATCCAAAAAATACGTCACATTCTATGCTTTGCCTACTATAAGGAAAAAGATAAAATTTAAATTTTGTAAAGTTTTGAATGAGTTAAGGTGGCCAGACACAAGAGTTTTTTTATTCTGAAAATGTTGTAGCAGAAAACTCATAATTAATTATTTTTTTCAAATAAAATTACAAAAAGATATGCATCACATTCGAGTATGAGTCTACTAATATATAAAATCTTATAATAAAATATTATCATTTGATTATGATTAAGGTGGTCAGACATACACCTACTTCTTATTTTCCTTTAGAAATTTTTGTACTACTGCATTGAAATCTATACTTTTCACCAATCATACTAACCTTTTCTTAAAAAAGGCGTAGTAGTTTAGAAACTCCATTTAATTTTCTATAGATTCTATTCTTACAACTTTTTGATATTAGGTTCATAGCTAGTTGAAATTTTCACGTCAAGTTGACTAACCCTGATTTGCTAATTTTTCATTGCCACTTAAGGGCATAGTTTGGCCTATCATGATCTTGCACATACCAAGTTGAAAGATCTTGCACATACCAAGTTGAAAAAAAATAGTTTCATAGGAATAGTTTCCCCCATGATTTTTCATCTTAGTAATCTTAATCATTTATATGTAAGCTATAACCAGCCTACTAGAGTATTGCCAGCATGTAAGTCAAAAAATTCAATGAAACCCTTCAGTGTAGTGTACTCTCCTCCCTTGAGCAACTGTATGCTCATAATTTTTAATTGCATAAGAACATTAATTCTTTTTAGCTACCATTGCCATCCTCTCTAAATATTCTCTAGCTCTCCTCAATTACCATTTCAGATACATTGTTTCATAACCTTGCAGAATTAATTTTTTTTGTTCTGTCATATTGTGTGTTGAACATTAACCCTTGTTGGTTTCCCCAGTTCTAGTTAGGAGGCATAGATATAAGGTCATGTAGTATTGGGTGTTAAATTTCCAAGTGGCTTGTCACTCAATATCCATCACATATATTGATAGTAGTTGATCACAATCTTGTTGGAGATATACCATCCTAGTTATGGGACACAAATCCTCATTTGTATTTGTTTAATCTTTCAAGAAATAATTTGTTTGGTAGCCTTATTATCCCAACTAGATCATCTTGTTGGATCATGCTATTGGATGTATCCATGAATTCGCTAACTAGACAACATTTCCATCTATGTGACTTCTAGATCTACAACTCTTGATGCTCAATGATAATTATCTAATTGGTAATATTCCTCTAAGCCTATGCAATTTGACTCAAAACCTTAGATCTTTCAAACAAAAAACTAAGTGGCAACATTCCTCCATTCTTTTCCAGATATAAGGTTGTTCAAGTGTTAAATTTAGGGGATAATAGTTTCAAAGGAAGGATACCCTAGGGGATATGCTCTGCCTCCTTAGTTATAATAAAATTAAGTGGACCTTTCCCTTTATCAATCACCAATTGTAAGAGATTATAAATACTAGATATTGGAAACAATAAATTTTTGGGGGATATTCCATTGTCAATTGGAAACCTATTAGCCCTTGAAGTGTTGATGATGAAGGGAAACACTTTCAAAGGTATAATTCCTTATGAAATTGTCCAACTGAAGTAGCTACTATGCTTAGACCTCTCATCTCACCATATAATAGGTTTTGTTCTATGTAACATTGCATCTCCACAAGCAATGGCAGTTGCAAGAGAAGAAGTCCATGTGTTATCTATTTTGTTGTATCCTTTCCATACAATTGTAAGAAATAAACTCCATACATCATATTCTAAGGTTGGTCCATTTGAGACTTTTATGTCTAAGGTTTGGTCTCATGATGAATTGTATGTGAATGTTGAAGAATTGGAGTTGCACTATCCATATATTCCTTCCACACTCACAAGCATAGATCTTTATCACAATTGACTGAATGGAGATGTTCTTCTTGATTTTGGAAACTTGAAGGTTTGATGTTTTTCAATTTTTCAACCATGAACCTCAATGGAGTTATTCCATCTAGTTTTGGGGAAATGAGTCACCTAGAATCATTAGACCTTTCTTTAAAAAGGTTTTATGAAAGAATTCCTTCAGAGTTTAAATCTCTAACCTCTTTTGAATTCTTAAATTTGTCTAACAATCTCTCAAATAGCATACCACAAGGATACATATGGTCACATTTGATAAAACATCACATTCTACAAATACATATTTGAAAGGATGCCCATTTCCAAAGAATTTTTCTTGGCCAATGTTTTCTCATTCCCTTCCTTCCATAAATGATATGCAATATACATATAAAGACTCTATAAAGTAGATTCTATGGTTTGAGATTGGACTTGGATTGTCACATGTAGTAGGTTTTTCCATTGTAATGTTATTGCTTTTTGTGAGAAAGTGTAAATGTAAAATCCAACACAAAATACAAAATTGAATCTAACACATCAAAATATTTTATTTTTTCAATATTTATTACAATACAATTCATCTCACTATAGAGGTTACATTTTTTATCTACATAAGAAGTACTAGAAGGCGGTCTTTTATAGAGGTTGCACTGTTTAAAAATACAATAATTTATTGCATTACCAATAAAGAAACTTCTAAAACATCTAATTGTCATCTATAAAAATTTACTAAAACCATAAAGAAACATATTTAGAAGCTCTCTCTAATAACTCCAACTACAAACTTGGCATTACTATTTCAATTTATAGTTCTATGCTTGTGTCTTTATCTAGCATACTCCCCCTTGTCACTTAGTAGGCTCATAAACTGAATCTATGCAACTCAGTGCTATGAAGAATTATCATAACTAGTATACCAAGTCTTATAAACCCACAAATTAGACTTCTTATAGAAGTCCCAATCTCTCTCCTTCATGAGAGATCACATCATTTTCCCCTCCTTTCTCTAACAAAAAGAAAACTAATCACACTTCATTTGTACACAATTGTTATTGTTGACTATTATTGCACACTATTTAAGGATCTATGTTAGAGTTAAACAATATTGAACTTCAATCTCAAATTGACAACTATTTCTTTGTCGGCTGCGATTAATTTTGTGAAAGGGTCTCATTTCTTGTTTGATTTCTTGCAATATTGTCTACCTCATACATAGACTTCTACCATATGTAGACCATATTTATATTGTGGACAAAATAATCTTATAACACCTCATCTTCAATCATCTCTCATAGGGATGGTTGGCATGGCTCCTACCCATATTTTATGCATCTGTTTCCTTGACAATCTTCACACTTTTTTTATCTCATCCTTTGTATTTCCAATAATTATTTGGCATTTATGTATTGCATTTATCAAACTTCTCACAAATGTTCTACTCATGAACCTCTCAATGCAACAACAAATACCAACATGCATCAACAATGTAACTCGTTTGAGTCTAATATCTCCACATGTCAAATCCTCATGCTTCTACATTAGCTAATAACTTAATAACCTCATCGGAAACCTTAACAATTGCAATATTTAAATATATAAATAGATTCTCCAAATGAGAAAAATCCATAACCCAGTCTTCTTTAAAGATCACACCCATGATCTTGGGCCCTCTTGTGAGAGAGCTAAGCTCAAACTAGCTTTGATGCCACTTTGTAGATGTAAACTTTGACACAAAACACAAAATTGAATTTAGAACACCAAAATTTTCATTTGTTCAATATCTATTATATTACAATTCATCTCACTATAGAGGTTACATTTTTTTATCTACATAAACAATAAAAGAAGGCAATCTTTTATAGAGTTTTCACCCTTTAAAAACACAATAGCTCATTGGATAAAAAATAAAGAAACTTCTAAAACATCTAATTTATATCTATGAAAATTTACTAAAATCACTGAGAAACATGTTTAGAATCTCTATCTAAAAACTTCAACTGCATTTTTGGCATTAGTAATTCCATTTCTAGTTGCATGCTTGCATCATTGTTCAATAGAAATCAATGGAGGAAGAGGTACTTCAAGAAAGTTGATGAGATTTTGAAGCTTATGTTTCTCTCCATCTGTAATAGGAGATTATGCAATCTCTTTACAAATAGACCAAGGAAAACTATGACCTAAATGTCTATGTCTTTCCTTTTAAGGTATTCTAGCTGAGTGTCCTAATCTTGAGCTTATTCAAGTTCATTATAGTTTGTATTATCTAAAGTGTACATTTAAGGTTTTAGGTGTAAATATAAAAATACATTTTTATTTTTATTTGTTACGATGCTGGTTAGTGTCATGTTTGTTAATGTTTTATTGTCTATATAATGGTAAAATTCATGTATATGCATTTAGATAGTAGTAAGCACAATTTTTCTACAATACAGTGAAATAAATTATTTCATTGTATGTTTTTCTTACATTACATTATTATGTTAGTGTAGAGTTTGGTATCACTTTATTCTTGCTTATTGAGGAAATAATTATATAGACTTTCCAAAGCTAAGATCATCAATTTATTTATTATTTAATTTGATTTTTATTAGCGTAAGATATTATTTACCAATTCAAATTCTTATTCACCAAAGTAAATATCATTTATTTTGTTAATATTATTATGAATATGAAATAGTTTATGATATTGCATTATTTGAATTTTTTTATTTTAATATTTTATGAGTATCTAATTAATTTGAAGTCTAACGACAATGCTAATAAAAATAATATTAAAACTAGAGATATCTATTCAATACAATTTGGTCCATATTTTATAAACTTAATTATTGAAATCTGAAGTATGAAAAAAATCAATCTAAGAAATTAAAAGAGGTATTCATAAGCATTATAAAATCAAGGCATGTATGAACTATTTTTCTTTACAAATGACACTAATTTTTAATAGTAGAAAAAATAATAATCATCAATATTGAAAAATGATCCTAATATTAAGAATTATTTTAGAAATTTTAACAAATAATTTATTTGATAAAATGGTACAACATTAAATTAGTGAACATAATTTTTGCACTCAAAAACTAATTATATTTCTAGAAATTCTATGTTGTTAAGACTTGAAAAAATTATTAGTATAATTATTCATGATTATTAAGTTTTTTTTCTCCAAGTTTACTAAGTCAATATAATTGCTTTTAAAATATTATTTTTCCACATATTTAAGTCATTCTTATTTGAAAATAAAAAATACAAATAGAACACAATCTTAGAGGAAATATTTACTATTTGGAAGCTAAAAGTAAATTGCAATATTTTTTACAAACTCTAGTGTTAAAGGTGAAAAGAACCTAAGAATGAGGTTGATTAATCAATTGAGAAGGAGCTTTGCATAAAATATGTTCTTTCATATATGTTACAATAGAATTCAATGATCTACTCTTATTTCATATGATATAACACACCTTAAGTTATTAAATCTATTGTTGTAACATGAGACATTTGTAATTAAAAATAACTTATATTAGATTGCATATATATTTAAAAATCATATATTATTCATAGTTAAAGTAGGACAATGAAGAGGCTTTTTAATGTTTTTGAATAAATAAGAAGCCTAAGAAGGGGGCTGACCCTTCTAGGAAAAAAGTCTGAAGATGAAAGAAGAGGTCATCAACAACACATAGAGAACATAATAGATGTTGACTAGTTAAAAAAACACAAAGTACAAAGGCTACGAGCTGGTCAAAGGAAATGCCAAACTCACACCGCAAGAGAAGATGTGCTATCCTTAGGCTCCCTAGTAAAAGCAACTTTGCTAGGGAAGTTGTCTTCCTAATGGCCAAATCAATGAAGAAGGTGAGTAATGTTAGTAGAAATGTGATGCATAGAAGAAGCAGAAATAATAGGAGTGCAAAGATCCTCATAGCCATAGGGGGTTATTGCTATAGCAGGGGAAACAATGAAGGTTTTATCAAGAGTAGAACTTAGATTAGAAGTATAAAACGGATCCCAAAAAGTAGGGACATCATCCAGATTCATCTTCATCAACATCTTGTGAATCCTTATAGGAAGAATCAGAAAGATAATCAGAAGAATGGACTATCATATCATTCTCACAAGAATCCTTCCACCAAGTAGAAGCACCCTTCAAATGCATAAGAAGGTAGTTAGAATTTATCTGTCCAATGGAGAAGTAACACTAGCAATGGAAGAGATTACCCTCATAATTGAGTGCTTGAGTCCATTGACACTCCCCAATCATGAGCACCACACCCCCTAGAAATGATGTGGAGATCTCCATATCAACTAGAATGTAGGTACAAGTATAATGGCCCAATGTGCCCTTGGGATCATCCAACTTCTTGGAAAAAGACCAAGTGAGTTTCTAATGACCTCAAAGTGAGACATCTCCCTAGAATGGAGTGAGAGATTAGGAAGGAAAACTTATATTGAACATGCAATGAGTGGCTTAATAAGAGGGATGAAGGATTTTGTTGAGGGTTTGACAGAAAGGGAGTGATTCCCACAAACCCATATTTTTTTCAAAAGTAAATCATGATTTTTAGAAAAAGAAAACAAAGCAATAGAAAACCCCTTTACAAAAAGGTATAGCTCAATATTACTAGAAATAAAGGGTCATCAAGAACTAGGTACCTAACAATGTAGATCTAAAAGAGAGGGCCAGAGACTTATGAATTCACATACCAACTCATGATGTTAGTAAAACTCCACATTGTCCACCATATCTAGGCTAAAAACCACCACAAGGGATTGTTGGAAACTACAATTGAAACAATTCTTATATTGTCATTGATGTCAAACCTTAACCGATAAGATAGTTTCTATCTAAGATAGTACCATATCTTTTTATTAATGAAGAGGATTTAAAATGAGGAGATAACAAGAGGACCTAAGGAAAGTTTGAGTTATGTGATACTTCAATGGGTACTTAATTAGTTGGCAAATTGATAAGATAATGTATTGTTTATCTTTAACACCAAGTGAAGATGGAAGGCTTGAAACATAGGCTTAATCGAGAAAAAGTGAAGAAATCTAGTTTAAGCCAAGTGATGTTAGTGTCAACCGAGCGCCACTATATGCTAAGAAAATCTAGTGTTTACCGAACATCATTAATTAACAAGCGATAGATAATTACCAAGAAATGATAGTGTTTACCAAGAAGGAAAGTGTTAGCGATGACCGAGATATCTAGTAATGATCGAGGAGATGAACACAATATTGACTGAGCCTTAGTAATTTACATTTTGAGAAGGAATTGAGAATCCTAGCCGACATAGTTGAATTCTTGGGATATGTAAAATGTGCTGACATTATTAATGAATGGTATGAAGCATTTAATGCATGGTAAATCATTTTCTTATGGATTCAAAGAGAATTTTGGAGATGTATCTAGAAGAAAAAAAAAGAGAACAAAATTATGGAAGGATTCAATGAATTTGACCTAAACCTAAGATCTACGGAAGAGATTAAGTGGCAAATGATTAATCTACCTAATCAAGGAGGTATAAGGGTGACCTAATTGTGAGGTTATAATGAGTGAGAAGATGAGGTTGATTTTATTGATTGATGATTCTAAGAAGAAGGCTAAGGTGAAGCTGTGAAAAGGTGAACAAAGTCATGTGATTGCTTGAAGAGAATTCAAAGTAGATCAGAGATGGAGATAGAAATGAAGCTCAATCAGTAAATAATCATATAAGAAAATTGAATCCATATTTTTAATGTGAGTTATATATTTTTAGATCAGAACCTAATGTTACTTTCTAACCATTGTATCAATTTAAATCCTTTAATCAAGGTTGACATAACAAACATTGTATAAACCTTTAAATCAAGGTGACATTCTGATGGAAATTATTTAAGCCCTCTAACAAGGCCACTCTTAATAGGGTAATTAAATCCTTTAACCATGTCACACCTAATAGTGTGTATTGTATACCTTTAACTGGGTTGACTTCTCAGAGATCTCACTTCATAAGAGTGAAACTTAGTAGCATGTTACAAGTGGTTTTTCAAAAATTGGGTTTCCCCTATAAATCCTGGTACTATACTTGTGCGAATTTTCTTTGATGTGAATGTTGTTGGAAGGTTGATATCTAAAAGTTAATTACCTTTGGGCAATGGACTACAATTTTTATGTTGTTGATATATGCTATAGACACCTACTTGAAAACTGATTAGATTTGAGTTTGTTGAAATGCTAGAAAATTTAATTACCTAAGGATAACTAATTCACCCCCCCCTCTCATTTATTCTAAAATAATACTAACAATTGGTATCAGAGTGGTTTGTGCTTATAGAGAAAACATTTAAAGGTACTTGAAGCTAATGATCAAGATGTACAAAAAGGAGGTAGTGAAGTTGAACAAGGAGAACTTCCTTGCATAGTAGAGTTTGATGAAATTGCATCTAGCTAGTATTGGTGATTCAATAAAATACTATGTGGAAAATAATTATGTAATACCTATTTCACCTTTGACTTTTGAGGATATGAAAGCAAAACAAGAACACAATCAGGAAATGTTGGGGATTGCATCTTCCCTACGCTATCCTGAATTTGAGGACATCAAGGACTATACTAATGCAAAGAAAATGTGGGACACTCGGGCATCCATCTATGGTGGGGAAACAAATGTACTAAGATCTAAATCTGAAATATTGAGAGGTAAGTTTGATAAAATAAAAATGCAATAAGGTGAAAATATTGCTCAATATTGTGGTAGAATTATGGAGGTAGTAAATACTATTATAGGAGCTAATGGAATCATTGATGATGAGACTGTTATCAGTAAAGTATTGAGAACTTGTCTTCCTATCTATGCAATTAGAATTTTTTCAATAACAGAATCAATATGTAACCCTAGTAATGTCCTAACTTTGGAAAGTCTTGTTAGCAAGCTTACTTCTTTTGAGCTGTCTAGTTATGATAATTTCATTGTTCATAATATTGAATCTGCATTTAAGTCTCAACAATAGTAATAGTGACACCTATGATGATGATCTAGATGATCTTGAGGCACTCATGGCTAGAAGGATACAAAGAGGAAAAGGGAAATACAAAGGTAAACTTCCTACTATCTTTTTCATGTAATAAAGTTATCCATATTGCAGCAAGATGCCCTAACAGGATTGAAAAAGATGAAGGAAGGGAAAGAAAGTACAAAGATGAGAGAAAAGATAGAGATTGTGAAAGGTACATAGACTACAAATAAAAAGGTAAGAAATCTTTCTATATTGTTGAAGAGGAAAATGACAGTGAAACTAGTGAATCTGATGAATGTGATATAGAAGTTGTTGATGTTGCTATGAACAATGATTCTGATGAGGATGAGAAAAATGCACTTATTTCATATGTGAGTAAAGGTGATAAATGGATTATTGATAGTGGTTTCTCACATCACATGACTCGTGATAAAATTAAGTTTGCAACCCTTAATAATTACAAAGGTAGAAGTGTTAAGTGTGGTAATGATGTACCATGTGTTGTGAAAGGAAAAGGATCAATAGGATAGACTGATAAGATCAAATGTGATAGTGCTTATTGGGTTGAAGGACTTAACTATAATTTTTTGAGTTTGGCACAGTTGAATAGTACTAGCTACCGATTTGAATTTCATCATAGGAAAGCTAAAATATTTGATGCTATTGGTGAACTAATTGGAAGTGGAGAACATACAAGAGGTAAGTTGTTCTATCTAGACCTATCTGAAGAAACATGTTTGTTTGCATAATTTAATGATGTATGGTTATGACATAAGAGGTCATGTCATGTGAACATTGACAATTTGGTAAATATCAGTAAGTTGGAGAAAGTTAGAGGTTTGACAAGATTGAAAAAATCTGATAATGTGATGTGTAAACAATGACAATTGGGAAAAATGACAAAGTCTAGTTTTAAGAGCAAGACATATACTTCTAAAAACATTTTGGAATTGGTTCATACTAACCTCTATGGACCTATGGGTGTACAAATTTATTGTGGTGATAAGTGTTTCATTCTGTTTGTTGATGACTATTATAGAATGATGACTATAATGTTTTTAAAAGATAAATCCAATGCATTTTAGTTGTTTAAGTGGTATTTAGGAAAAGCTTAAAATATTTGAGATCTAACAAAGGAGGAGAGTTTATATAAAATGAATTCATTATATTCTACAATGATAGAGGTATAAAGAGACAAATTTCTGCACCTAAGACACCTCCATAGAATAGTATAGCAGAAAGAAGAAATAGATCAATTATAGATTGTGCCAAAATATCGACAATTGAGAAAAATGTTGCACAAAAGTACTAGAGAGAAGATGTAAGTATAGCTATTTATACCTTGAACTGAATAAAAATCAAGGAAGGTAAAAATGCTACACCTATTGAGTTATGACATGGATATGTACCTAATGTGAAATATTTTAAAGTTTTGGGAGTAAATGTTATATATTGAAAGACAATAGGAATGGAAAAATTGATGCTGAAAGTGATGAATGCATATTCCTAGGATATTCCACTAAGAGAAAAGCTTACGAGTGTTTAAATTCTAACACTAACAAAATTGTTGAAAGTGAAAATGTTAGAGTTGATGAATATACAGAATATAATGAAGTTGAGTGCAAGAAAGAGCCTGAAGATTATAGATATTTTGTATACATGGAAGGAGAGGCTAGTAATGCACCTAGATCAGATCCCAAGGAACTGCAAGAGCTTGTCGAGCCACAGCAAGATATTGCTAAGCATCAAGAGGATGTTGCCCAACAATCAGGAGAAGAGGTAGAGAGTCTACAAGTTGAACCTGAAGATGAAGACCAAGGTGAAAGGTAATTTTCACCTACATTGGCACACTATGTGAGAAGACATCATAAGCTTGAACAAATCATTAGAGACAAAGAATTTGGATTTTTGACAAGAAAAAATTTGAAAGATCATACATGCTTACTATGTGAGTTTGAGCTTAAAAAAATGAAAGCTGCTTTAGAGAATGAAGTTTGGATAAAATCCATGAATGAAGAAATAGAGTAGATAGAAAAGAACAAAACCTAGACACTAGTGCCAAGGTTAGAAGAAAAGAATATTATTGGAACAAAATGGGTATTGAGAAATAAGCTAAATGAACATGGAGAAGTTACTAAGAACAAAGACAGATTGGAATGCAAATGGTATGCACAAGAAGAAGGCATTGACTATGGGGACACTTTTTCCCCCATTGCAAGATTGAAAGGAGTGAGGACTCTACTAGCATATGCAACATTTAAAGGATTCAAAGTATATCAAATGAATGTTAAATCTGCATTTCTGAATGGGATATTGGAAGAAGAAGTATACATTGAACAACCAAAAGGATTTGTTGACCCAACCAAGAAGAATATGGTTTGCAAGCTACACAAGGCACTGTATGGATTAAAGCAAGCCCCCATAGCATGGTATGAAAGATTGCATAACTTTATCTGATATAAAAATTGATTTGTAAGGATACATGACAAAAGCAATCTGTATATGAAGACTAAAAAACATAAAGGGATTTTGTTGACTAAAATATTTGTAGATGATCTATCATCTTTGGAGGACAAGATGCCCTATGTCAAACTATTTCAAATGAGATGCATAATGAATTTGAAATGTCTATGTTTGGTGAGATAAAATTCTTTATTGTTTTGCAAGTTTATCATATGAAGAAAGTTATTTATATTACTCAATCTAAATATGTTAAGGAGATACTAAATTTTTTTGGTATGGAATATTCTAGACTAGTAAGTACACCTATGGCTACTAGACAAAAGTTATCAAAAACTGATGATAGAGCTAAGGTGAATCAAGCCCTGTATAAATCCATGATTGGAAAGCTACAATATATTGTCCATAGGAGACCAGATATTGCCCTAGTAGTTAGGATTGTTGCAATATTTTCTAAAAATCCTAAAGAGAGTCACATGATAGAAGTGAAAAGGATATTGAGATATCTAAAAGGAATAGAGGACTATGGACTGCATTACAAGAAGAAGGATAAGTTTGAACTGAAAGTCTACACTGATGTATATTGGGATGGAAATGTTGATGACAGAAAGAGTACAAGTGGTGGTACATTCTTTCTAGGAAAGAGATTAGTCTCTTGGAAAAGAAAGAAATAGAACTCGATTTCCCAATCTATAGTAGAAGCTAAATATGTAGCAACAACAATGAATTGTTCAAATTTAGTGTGGATCAAGCAATTGTTAAAAGGTATGAAGGAGGAAATCACTAGGCTAGTTTTTATCTTCTGTGATAACACAAGTGCTATTAACATATCAAAAAATTATGGTATGCACACTAAGACTAAGCATATTGCTATAAGTATCATTACTTGAGAAAGTTAGTTCAAGACAAAGAATTGAGATTGGAATATGTGAATACAAAGGAACAATTAGTAGATATATTCATAAAAGCATTACCTAAAGATTCTCATGAATAGCTTAGAGGTAAATTAGGGGTGATTCCCCTAATTGAGGCTACCTAGAACCTATTGCCCAAAATTCCCTACCCATCCAATTTTGGTGATTGGCTGGTTTGAACTCCATCCCAAGGTCTGCATATTTTACCCTGATTGAGCCTCTAAAATTTTCATGGCCCTGTGTCTTTTTTTATAGCCTCTACAATCTCTTTTAGCTCCCTAGAATACAAGTTTGAATTTGAAAAAGTAGTCGTTGGAGCCAAAAAACCCTAAGAGCCCTTTGGCCCTTTCTATTTTGTCATTACCTTTTTTGGCCACTTAGATCTCTATATTTCCATGTGCTCTTTATTTTCTAGCTGTTCACGAGATCTCCCAGTCAGGAAAAATTTTTCCCTTGCATTTTGTGACTAGGTGACTGTGTTTGCAAGTTCTTATATTTCCTATGGTTAAACCCTTAACACCCAGTGACCTGGCGAGTGGTTACAGTTTGTTTGGCAGTCTTGGTTTCCTCGCAGTTAAAGTTTGTGCATGATTGATGAAGGGTGCTCCCCTTAATACCACAAACACATAACAGAAATAGAGAAACCACAACAATATGCAAGAATAGAAAATTGGCTTCTTATTATCTCCATAAATGTGGAATTACAAACTTTCAGAATTACAATATATGCAAAGCCACATGGGCATTCCCTTACAATATTCTATAGGACAAGCCTCGAATTATTGCCCAGATCTACTACCCAGAACTATTCTGAACTGCCTAAGACAATAATACAACCTTCCTTATATAGGCAATTTCCACCGCCCGAGAAGGTTCCAGAAATTTAGCCCTAAGGGCCGACCAAACTTAGAATTATTTTATTTTTCAATTTATTACATCAAAGTCAGCTCAAAATAACTTTTGAAACCTGAACGGAAATTTTGAAGGAAAATTATTTTCTACCATTTCAGGTGGCCCAACTTTTGAAGACCATAAGTCATCACCAGTTGACCCGATCGGCTATTATAACCCCATTTCAGAAACACCATGAAGCGCTCTACAAGCTTGACCCGCGCAAGTGCCCGTCACCCAAATTTTCAACCTCATTCGGGGCCTCTAAAGCCTTCAAAATTGAGTTTGAAGTTTTTGTACCCTGCCGCCAATACCAAAAATCTTCAATATCTTCAAAACTACACCTGATCTAGCCATGAAACTTTCCTGGCAGACTTATATGACCAAAATGAACCTCCAAGAAAGAAATCAGATCATTCTGAGCACATACAAAAATTACCAAAAATAGTAACTTTCTAGAAATAGCAGCTCTGCATAAAATAGCCCTTATTGAAAATAAAAATAGAAATGTTTTTGGGTGATGCAAGATTTCTCTTACACCCAGGATGCTCCTGCATCAGACACCCAGGGTAATTTGAGAAGTGACCCTGTCATGACTCAGGTGTGCAGAGGAAAACCAAGACGGCTAACCTCCTCCTTTGTCAACCATGATGAATCTTCAATAGGTCATCCTTTCCACTTGACCAGATATTCTTCATATGTCCTGTTCCTTGTGCTTCTGCCAACATGACTGTCTAGTATATCTTTGATCTCCTTAGTGTCTGAACTAGTTGCTGGAATACTCCACTGTGCTACTATGATCTCATCTTCAACACCTCCTTCATGATACTCTGTCAGATCTGAAATGTTAAACACTGGTGAAATATTTAGCTCAGTAGGCAATTCTACCTCATATGCGTTTCCTAAATCATGTTTCTCCAGTATCTTACATGGTCCAAACTTCTTCATTTTCAACTTGTTATATGTACCAACTGGAAACTGCTCCTTCCACAAATGAACCATGACTTCATCACCAACCTGAAATTCCTTATACCTCCTTTTCACATCTGCCTTAGCCTTATACTGTGCGTTCATCTTGGTAATATGCTTCCTCACCTCCTGATGGATGTTCTTCAAATATTCTGCAAAATCCTTAGCTTCAGCACTACTTATTTCTCCTTTATCTATCTTTCTCAATTCAGATGCATTTCTTGGACTACTTCCATATACAATCTGGAATGGTGATTTACCAGTGCTCCTGTTGACAGAATTATTGTATGCAAATTCCACTTGTGGTAAAATCAAATCCCATCCTGTTGGCTTATCTCCAACCAAACATCTCAGCAAATTTCCCAAACTTCTATTCACCACCTCTGTCTGTCCATCAATCTGTGGATGATGTGATGAACTGAATTTCAAATCTATCTTCAACTTCTTCCACAATGTACGCCAGAAATATCCAACAAACTTAGTATCTCGATCTGAAACTATGGTCTTTGGAAAACCATGTAGTCTCACCACTTCTCTGAAAAACAATTCTGCTACATGAATAGCATCATTAGTCTTCTTGCAGGGAATGAAATGTGCCATCTTTGAAAATCTGTCAACCACCACAAAAATTGAATCATGTCCCCGCTGAGTCCTCGGTAAACCAAGAACAAAGTCCATGCTGATATCCTCCCAAGGCTTCTTTGGTACGGGTAATGGCTGATACAACCCTGTATTCTGCTTCACTCCTTTCGCCATCTGACATACTCTGCAACTCTCTACAAACTTCTTCACATCTTGTTGCAACTGTGGCCAATAATAATTCTCACTAACCAAACCAAGGGTTTTATCATGACCAAAATGTCCAGCCAATCCTCCGCTATGCTTCTCCTTGATGAGATTCTCCCTCATAGAACTTTGTGGAATGCACAACTGACTCCCTCTGAATAGCATATTATCCTGGATGATGAAATCCAACCATTTCATCCTGTCTAGAGTAATAGGTTCTGTACAAGCTTTCCAAGCTTCACCAAAATCAGGATCCTCTGGATACAAATTCTTGAGTTCCTTGAACCCAACCACTTCAATTTGCATTTCTGTCAGCAATAGTTGCCTTTTGCTAAGAGCATCTACAACCCTATTAGACTTTCCACTCCTGTGTTTCAAAACAAATGTATAACTCTGCAAAAACTCAACCCATTTCAAATGCCTTTGATTCAATTTTCCTTGACTATTCAAATATTGCAAAGCTTGATGATTAGTATACAAAACAAACTCTTTAGGAAGTAGATAATGTCTCCACTTCTTTAATGCTTGAACTATAGCATAAAATTCCTAATCATAAACAGAATACTTCCTCTTGGCATCATTTAACTTCTCACTGAAATAAGCAATAGGTTTACCTTCTTGGCTCATAACAGCTCCTATTGCAGTACCACTAGCATCACAATCTACTTGAAACACCTTATTAAAATCTGGAAGTGCTAAAATAGGTTGTTCTGTAACTTTTTGTTTCAATAATTGAAAACTCTTTTCTACCCCTTTAGTCCACTTAAACTCTTTTCTATCCCCTCTCATTGTCTCAGTCAAGGGACCACAAATACTGCTAAAATTTTTGATAAACTTTCTGTAAAAACTAGCTAGACTATGAAAAGATCTTACCTCAGTAGCACTCCTTGGAGTAGGCCATTCAAGGATAGCCTGTACCTTCTCTGGGTCCATTTTCAGACCTTCTGTTGAAACTACAAATACCAAATACACTAACTCTTTCTTCACAAAACTGCACTTCTTCAAATTAATCAACAATTTCTCTTCTCTCAACTTCTCAAAAACCATACGAATATGCATCATATGTTCCTCCAATGTCTTGCTAAAAATCAAAATATCATCTAGGTAAACAATGACAAACTTACCCAGAAATTCTTTCAGAACCTCGTTCATGAGCCGCATGAAAGTGCTCGGTGCATTGGTTAGCCCAAAAGGCATGACTAACCACTCATATAGTCCTTCCTTTGTCTTGAATGCAGTCTTCCATTCATCTCCTTCTCTGATCCGAATCTGATGATATCCACTCTTCAGATCTATCTTTGAAAAATACACAGCTCCACTCAAACAGTCCATAATATCATCCATTCATGGCAATGGAAACCTGTACTTGATTGTGATCTTGTTTATTGCCCTATAATCTATACACATCATCCATTCTCCATTCTTCTTTGGTGCTAATACCACTGGTACAGCACAGGGACTCAGACTCTCTTGAATCAACCCCTTCTGTAATAGTTCATGTACTTGTTTGTTCAACTCCTCGGTTTCTGCAGGTGTCATTCTGTGTGCTCCCTTATTCAGCAAACTCACTCCTGGGATCAAGTCCATCTGATGACTAATCTTCCTGACTGGTGGTAATCCATCAGGCACGTTATCAGATACAATATCCTGAAACTCATTCAACAAATCTGCAACTTCTATAGGAACATCTTCTACTTCCTCTTTACCAGCTTTTGGAATTAAAACAAAACATACATGCTCATGCCTCATACCATCTAGGAAATTTCTTCCATCAACAAAAGTTATCCTTGCATTACCACATACCTTTTCTTCAGTCTCCTTCAATGGTTTTAGCTTATGTCGCACTCCATCCTTTGTCAGGGAATAGGTATTTGCACGACCATCATGTATAGCACATCTGTCAAATTGCCATGGTCTACCCAACAACATATGACATGCATCCATAGATATGATATCACACATTACCTCATCTTGGTATCCGCCAATCTTGAACTTCACCAGGCATTGTTCATTGACCATGACCTTGTGGTCATCCTGTACCCAGGAAATCTGATATGGATGTGGGTGTTTCTATCTCTTGAGCTTCAACTTTGTCACCATCTCTTCTGACACAAAATTGTCAGTGCTTCCACTATCGATAATCACATCACAACATTTACCTTCACACTTGCACCTGGTGCGAAACAAGCTCCTCCTTTGCTCAGGTTCATTCTCACCACTCAATAGGACTCTTCTGTTAATCAACGTTTCTCCTCTTTCAGCATCTTTAGAATTTGATGATCTGGCATCTTCATCTACATGTGCAACTCTGGCCTGGCCTTCATTTCTCCTATCTGTTCTGCCTTGGCACTGAGGAAATTCAAATGCCCTATGACCTTCTTCTCCACAGTGAAAACATGTTCCACAGAAGCCACCTCTTCCAGATCCTTGTCCTCTTCCTCTTCCTCTCTGATCTCTATTATTCTGATCCTGAAAATGATTGAAATTATTTCCTCTCTGATTCTGACTGCTACTAGCCTTGTCCTTCTTTTTTGGATCTTCATTTCAGACACCATATGACCATCCACCAGATCATCCACCGTGACCTCTTCCATTTTGTCTGCTCTCAAACTTCTTGTTCAGCTTTTCCTCTACTTTTAGGGAAAACTGGTATGCCTCCTCAATACTATTCATTCAAACCAGATTCAGCTCCTCCTGAATGCTTGGCCTTAACCCATTAAGGTATCAGGAAACTTTCTCCTTATCAGCTTCTGCATGGCCTGTTCTGATGAGAAGTCGATAGAACTCCTCTGTATACTCCTGAACAGATCTTCCTGCTTGCTTCAAACTCTGCATTTTCTTCAGTAGGTCAAGCTCATAATCAACAGGAATGAACTGTCGCTTCAATTTATCCACCATCCGATCCCATCTTGTGATTTTATCTTTCCCTCTTCTATTTTTCTCCAATTGAATTTCTTGCCACCAGATCTTCGCATGACCTTTCAGTCTGGCCTTCACAAATTTGACCCTATGAGGATCGTCAACATCTTCGTACTCAAAATATTCCTCACATTCATTGATCCAGTCAATCAATTCCTCTGGGTTAAGATTTCTAGAAAATGTAGGAACCTCAATCTTAGGTCTTTTCCCAATCTTGGAAATGGCCCGAAAAAGTCTTTCTTCCTCCTAGTTCACAATTTGAGCTTCTCCTTCTTGATATTCTTCTTCGGCTTCATCCTCGCTTTCATCTCTGACATTAAGATTCATTCCTCTATGAATCTCTTCTTGCAATGCTTGCACTTGTCTCTACAGCTCTCTAACCTCAGGTGTTACAACACCAGCTCTTCCGCCACGTTCTCTTCATGGAGGCATTTTCGTGATGTGCGCTGAACCCTAACCACGGTCCTGGTGCAAACTGCCTCACAATCGACAATCTATTTACACACTCAAGAAAACCTAGGTCTGATACCACTTGATGAAGGGTGCTGCCCTTAATACCACAAACACATAACAGAAATAGAGAAACCACAACAATATGCAAGAACAGAAAATTGGCTTCTTATTATCTCCACAATTGTGGAATTACAAACTTTCAGAATTACAATATATGCAAAGCCACATGGGCATTCCCTTACAATATTCTGTAGGACAAGCCTCAAATTATTGCCCAGATCTACTACCCAGAACAATTCTGAACTGCCTAAGACAATAATACAGCCTTCCTTATATAGGCAATTTCCACCGCCCAAGAACGTTTCAGAAATTTAGCCCTAAGGGCCGACCAAACTTAGAATTATTTTATTTTTCAATTTATTACATCAAAGTCAGCTCAAAATAACTTTTGAAACCCGAACGGAAATTTTGAAAGAAAATTATTTTCTTCCATTTCAGGTGGCCCAACTTCCGAAGACCATAAGTCATCACCAGTTGACCCGATCGGCTATTATAACCCCATTTCAGAAACTCCATGAAGCGCTCTACAAGCTTGACCCATGCAAGCGCCTATCACCCAAATTTTTGACCTCATCCGGGGCCTCTAAAGCCTTCAAAATTGAGTTCGAAGTTTTTGTACCCTGCCGCCAATACCGAAAATCTTCAATATCTTCAAAACTACACCTGATCTAGCCATGAAACTTTGCTAGTAGACTTATATGACCAAAATGAACCTCCAAGAAAGAAATCAGATCATTCTGAGCACATACGAAAATTACCAAAAATAGTAACTTTCCAGAAATAGCAGCTCTGCATAAAATAGCCCTTATTGAAAATAAAAATAGAAATGTTTTTGGGTGATGCAAGATTGCTCTTACACCCAGGATGCTCCTGCATCAATGATCAAGAGCTCTCGTTATACTGTTGGGGTGAAGATGATGTCTCTTTAAGCATCGTGGTATACAAACAACTGTTGATCTTCCTTTCATGTAGTGTTTTGAGTTGTCAGTGGGTCCACCGCCACATTGTTTGATGTGCAAGCTTCTGATTGGTCAAAGGTTATGATGTGGACCCATGTCAGAGTCGGCCCAGTGGGCTATCTTTCCTTTAAGATCTAATGGCTAGCACATGATCTGATGGACTATTCTTGGCCCATGAGATCATGCACCAGCCATTGATTCTACTTTATTGCCAGGGCTCTGTCAGGTGGGTCCTCTTAGTCTGACGTGCTCACATCTCATTGGCTGGCTGGATTGTGAAGTGGAAGTTTGTTAGTGGGCCCAAGGTCTTTGGCTTATGAGGCAGGTTAAGATCTAAGCAAGATCTATGATCATCATTATACTACTGAGGAAAAGTGCTCGAGAGTTAAAGTTGTGGTATAACGATAATCATCTGATGGAGATCTTAGTGGGTTGTGGGTCCAATGTGCCACATAGTCCAAGGTGTTCCTTTTTATTGGCTTCCGATAGATGATGTGGCCAATGACTTTTCAAAGGAGCTTGCGACTGTTACATGGATGATCTAGGCTGTTCATTTGCTATGAAAGGTTGATATCGATGGCTACGTTTTAAATTTGACCAGCTGGCCATTTTTTTTTTCAAATTTAAATATCTTTCATAGGGTTTCTTGCTGGTTTCTTGCTGTTGGTCAATTGTGTAGCTTTGGGTAGCTTAGAATTGATAGTTCCAAGATGGTTGCAATTGGGGAAATGTTGAGAAAGATCTAGTGGCCATCTCATGTGATTTCTTAGGGTACCATGTTGATATTCTCATGCCGAAGAAGCATTAAAAGGTGGTGCCACGTATGGCCTCCTATACTTTGAAATACAAATTAAACCTAGACTAGATTTGAGCATTCATGGCAAGGCCAAGTTGTAGAAGGGTAGATAGGTCAGGGCAGCTTGTCTGCAAGTAGATATAGTATAGGGATGGAGACACAAATATGAGATCTGATCAATCGGGATACTTTCAAAGACACATTTATGATCAGACATGATAGAATTAGGGTTTTTTATTATTTTATGTCAAATCATATGTAACCCTAATTAGGTTTTGACCCATTCTTGTGTGCAAAGGGAGATGTATATAATGTTTTTGGAGCTTTTTAGAGCTTAGAGTTGGCAAATAAAAAAGAGAATTTTCTCTCTGAGGAGTTATCCCTGGCATTCTTTCCGCCCTCTGACTTTCTACAGTTTGTAACTTTCATTGGAACTTTAGATATTGCAAAGGTATTGTGACATTCTTTCTCTCCCTATGCCTTCTTATCTAAATTTTCTCTTATTGAAGTCCAATATAGGCATGTTTTTCAGTGCTATCCTAGGGTTCCTGATCCCTCTTTCTTTCTCCAATTCTTGTGTATTCCTATGGATGCTTTGATTTCAATGATCTTGTGGGTATACTTCAACCCCTTGACAATTTATCTCATTCCTATACTATTTGTGAAAGTGAATGTTTGTTTGTAGGTTATAGATTGTGTCCAATTCTTAGGAATGCTATTGTTTGTGAAATTCTCTCTTTCCTTGAATAGCCTCTTTCTATTGCAGACCCTTCTATGAAATATTGATGCAAGCCTATTTAGTGAGTTGTGATCTCCTAGACCTAAGTTTATGCACTGATTTCATCCTCCATACTATAATTCAAACCATCATTTCAGTGTATCACCTAGTAGGATAATTTTCTTTCAGTAATTTTCCCTTTCATACATTCCTTCTATCCCTTTTCCCCTCAAGAATTTACTTTCCTATTAAGAAGAAAATTAAGGTAATTATCCAAGAGGAACTAGCCTAGAACCTAGAGGTCTCATCTTAGTTAGCATAGGTCCCACAACCTAGAGATGATTCCCATTTTATACTAAGTTATCAAGACCAAGAGAGCTTGAAACAAGGGTGTAAACTTAGTGTATAACAGAAACATATAGGAGTACTGCATCAAATGTGCTAATCATAATATTTGACAAATTGATGCAGAAGAGATTAGACTTTAGGAACTGCCTAGAGTTGTGAGAAGTAAAGCAAAGATGATAATCATTAATAAGAAAGATGACAAAGGGAGTATATAGCATATAGAAATGACATGAAGACATCTACATGGTGAAGATTTAAATGATAGATATAAATTTATTTCATATTGTTGTCAAAGAGGGAGAGATTAAATGAACTAGAGGAAGAAATATAGAAAAATAAATTACCCTAAGAAAAGAGATAGAGACACAGATAGACAAAGATTTAGAAAAGTTTTAGAGGGAGAGATTCAGTGAATAGACAAAGATAAATTTATCCAAGAGGGAGAAAATATTTGGATGTGAATCGGAATGAAGCTAAGGATATTAATGAAGATCTATTGTGCAAAGATTTTGGATTGTATGGTGAATCATGTGATGTTCATGTGGTGTTTCCATGAATGCCAAAGAGAGAGATTGTTGGAAATAACAATTGAAACAAGTGTTATATTGTCATTAATGAAGAGGATTTTAAAACAAGAGATAACAAGAGGACCTAAGGAAAGGTTGAGTTATGCGATACTACAATGGGTACTTAATTAGTTGACACATTGATAAGATAATGTATTGTTTATCTTTAACACCAAGTGAAAAAGGAAGATTGGAAACGTAGGCTTAACCAAGCAAAAGTGAAGAAATCTAGTTTAAGATGAGTGATGTTACTGTCAACCAAGTGCTAGTATATGCCGAGAAAATATAGTGTTGACCAAACATCAGTAATTGTTGAGTGACAAATAATTACCAAGAAAAGATAGTTTTTGCCAAGAAGAAAAGTGTTAGTAATAACTGAGATTTCTAGTAATGACCAAGGAGATGAACACATTATTGATTGATTGTCAGTAATTTATATTTTGAGAATGAATTGAGAATCCTAGCCGACATAGTTAAACCCCTCCTTAGTACTTAAATATGAACCCCTCCAAAAGAAGGTTACACAAATTGATGGATCCTTAGTTAGCACTATAGGTGGGGTATGTGCAAGATCATGAGGGGCCAAAAATTAGCGATGTTAGTTCAAAACTTGGACAATGTAGCTGACAAATGTTTTTTCACCCAAATTTGATAAAATGAAAAGGGTACCTTAAGGAGATTATCAGCTTTCTATCGATATAATTGCTGTCAAATTTTGAATTCGGTAAGTAATTATTAGTTATTAACTAATTGAGCTACCTCTAAAGTACTGATTTATATACTGATTGAAAAATGACTATAACTTTCAAACAGTATAACATTTTTGAAATCTGAAAAATGCATCACATTCTATGCTTCACCTACTATAAGGGAAAAAAAAAGAAAATTGAATTTTGTAAAGTTTTGAATGAGTTAAGGTGGTTAGACACGGGAATTTTTTTATTCTGAAAATGTTGTAGCAAAAACTTCATAATTAATTTATTTTTTGGAATAAAATTATAAAAAAAATGCATCACATCTGGGCATGAGTCTACTACGTATATATGAAATCTTATAATAAAATATTATCATTTGATTATGATTAAGGTGGTCAGACATACACCTACTTCTTATTTTTTTCCTAAAATTTGTGTACTGTTGCATTGAAATCTATAATTTTCACCAATCATAGTAACTTTTTATCAAAAAAGGCCTAGTAGTTTAGAAACTACATTCAATTTTCTATAGATTCTATTCTTACAACTTTTTGATATTAGGTTCATAGCTAGTTGAAATTTTCACATCAAGTTGACTAACCTTGATTTGCTGATTTTTCATTGCCACTTAAGGGCATAGTTTCACCCCTCATGATCTTGCACATACCCGGTGTGGCTAAGGATACCATTTTAATCCTTCATGCTAGCCCTAATTTCTCTATCTTACTTGATATATATATCATAGATCTCCCTACTTTGTTTTCCATATGTCTATCAAGGGAGTTTACAACCAAAATAGGAGGCTACCTATCTTTTGACTAGTCCCACATGCTTTTTCACACAAGATATGGTACCAAGGTTACCATAAAATCTAAATCATTGGCAGCACACCATATAGAACCATATGTATCCAATACTATCAATGCAAGCTGCCCTATATTTGATGACAGTGATTTCCCAACTATCAGAGAAGCAAACACTAAGACAGAAAGTATCCCTGATATTTTGTTAGATGAACTGGAATCATAAAAGGTTTTTGAAGCTCAAGAAAATGTCATTTTAGATGCTATTTTGGGAAGCTATTTGATACAATAAAGTGTATCCATAGAACCAAACCTTCTCAAATAGGATAGTGATTCAGAGGATCATAGTAATCAAGTTTGGGAATTTTTTTTTGATGGAGCTAGAAATAGACATGGTTATGGTGGTGGTGCTATGCTAGTGTCTCCAAAAGGAGAAAGATACTATACATCTTTTAGATTTAGTTTCTCCTACACTAGCAACACTACAGAATATGAAAGCCTTGTGAATGGACTGGAGTGGGCTAGAAAGAGAGGGCTCAAAGCCTTAAAAGTCTATGGTGATAGTGAGTTAGTAGTTAGCCAAGTGAGGGGAATAAGTGCAACTAAAAATGACACTTTGAAAGCATACAAATATAGAGTTTGGGATGTAATTGAAGACTTTTGTGCTTTCAATATTGTTGCTATCCCTAGGAGGCTAAATCAAAATGCAGATAGATTGGCCACTATTGGGTTTCAATATGACAGTCCTAATAATATTTCAAAAGAAATAGACCAACAACACATTAAAGTGATTGTCAGACCCTCTATTCCTGATAACAATGTCAATTGACAAGTGTTTGACAATGATCAACAAATTTTGTAGTTCTTGAATGAGGAGGATGTTTTCTCAAGGCATAATCAAGGTAGATTGTTTCAGAACTATGGTGATCAAGTGATGCAACTTAAGTCTAATAAGATGCCTAGAGGTCTTGTCACCTTAGAGAATGTCTTCAAAAATGATGATCAAGTTAAGAAGAATAAAGCTAGTCTGGTAGTTCAACAAGAACATTGTGTTGAACTAGAGTTGGAGCCAGGTAAAAGTTTACAATTTGGAAAGGTAAACACTGATTTAGAAAAATAGGCTTATACCCAATTATTCAAGGAATTCATTGATATTTTTGCATGGCAATATGAAGACCTCAAAGGTTTTAATCCAGCCCTTGCTCAACACACTATTGAGTTAGAGCCTAATGCCAAATAAGTGAGGAAAACACAAAGGCCTGTTAATCCCAAGCTTGAGCCACTTATGCATAAAGAAGTGCTCAAATTGATAGAAAGTGATATCATCTACCCCATCAAGCATACTAGTTGGGTTTCCAACCTTGTGCCTATAAGGAAGAAGAATGGGGATTTGAGGTTATGTGTTGAATTTTGGGATCTTAACAGGGCCTCTCTAAAAGACTGTCATCCATTACCCTCTATGGAACAAATCTTACAATGTTTCTCTGGATCCAAGAGATTTTCTTTATTGGATGGCTATTTAGAATACAATCAGATCTTGGTCAATAAAGAGGATCAATACAAGACTGCATTTACAACCAAGTGGGGAACCATGGCTTATCAAAAGATGCCCTTTGGTTTGTCAAATGCAAGTGCTACTTTTCAAAAGGAAATGGATATTGCATTTAAAAGCCTCATGTATAAATTCATATTGGTCTACTTAGATGACATAATTGTCTATTCTAAACATGTGGCAGATCATATCAACCATCTGAGGAAAATTTTTGAAAGATTTAGAGAGTTTGGGATATCTCTTAATCCCAAGAAATGTGTGTTTGCAGTTCATGAAGGAAAATTGATAGGATATATAGTATCCAAGAAAAGAATTACAGTAGATCTTGAGAGAATTGCAGCCATCCTAGAGCTACCATTGCCACATCATAAGAAAAGTCTCCAATCTTTCATAGGAAAGATTAATTTTGCTAGGCATTTCTCACCTAATATTGTAGATATATTGAAGCCTTTAACAGTCATGTTAAAGAAGAGTTCAACTTTTAGCTGGACTAAAGAAGGAAAGCCAATTTCCAGGCTATCAAAAAGGCCTTGATTGAAGCCCCTACTCTATTAAACCCAAATTTCAGTAAGGATTTTATCCTTTATGCTTATGAAGGTCATGATGCTATATCTGCTATGTTGACTCAAGAAAATTCTGAAGGGTTGGAGTAGCCTATTTCTTTCTTCAGAAAAAGTTTAGAAGAGTATCAACAAAGATAATCTTTTGTAGAAAAACATGTACTTGCTGTGGTGAAGAGCCTTAAAAAGTTCAGATGTTTATTGACCCATAACAAGGTACACTTGAAGGTTACTCATCCAATTGTCAAGGAATTTTTTCTTTCCAAGGACCTAAATGAGAAAAGAACTGGTTGGATTACCAAGGTAATGGAATATGACATTGATATCCAAACCACCAAGCTGGTTAGAGGAAGAGGTCTTTGTGAGCATTTGGCAGAAGATGAAAGTTCAAAGAAAACAAAACAAATAGATGCATCTCTAGTTGTGCATTCTATAGAAGAACATGCCAAGGCATCAGGTTGGTTGCTTGACATGATTCATTACTTAAAGACAGAGCTATGTCCTACAAGCCTAGATTCAGCAAAAAGAAGATATTATAGGTTACAATCTATCCCCTTTGTGCTAATAGATGAGGTTCTTTTTAGAAATGATCACAATGGTGTCCTTTTAAGATGCATTGATTCAAAAAAGATAGCTAATGTCCTATTTGAATTTCATGATGGACCTTCTGGAGGTCACTTCTCTCCTAGGACCACTACTTTTAAAATCATGAGGGATAGATACTATTGGCCATCAATCTTTAAGGATAGTCATGATTATGTGAGAAAATGCATCAAATGTGCCATGTTTGTAGGAAAAGAAAGGCTTGTAGCTCTACCCCTCCAACTAGTCAGAACAGAACAACCATTCATGAGATGGGGCATAGACTTCATTGGCATGATAAATCCTCCATCTAGTGTAGGACACAAGTGGATAATCACTGCAACTGATTATTTCACTAGATGGACAGAGGAATTTTCCTTAAAAGAATCAAATGAGAGTGTTGTCTTAAGTTTTTATGATGATATAATTCACAGATTTGGCACTCTAGACTCCATAATATCAGATAATGCATTGGCATTCATAGGAATTAAAGTCTCAAAATGGGCAATTAGAAATGTCATTTATTTGAACACAAGTTCAAATTACTACCCTCAAGGCAATGGTTTGGTAGAATCAACTAACAAGAACTTGATTAGGATAATCAAGAAGACTATGCAGGATAACCAAAGAGATTGGCATACTAAATTGAAGTCTGCCTTATGGTTAGACATGATTACCCCAAAGAAGATCATTAGGAATTCTCCTTATGTGTTAGTGTAAGGTAGAGAGGCTAAGTTGTCCATTTTAATTGAATTGCCAGCTTTGGACTTGACCACTCAATATGCCCTGTTTGAAGAAGGAGATCCCTTACAAATCAGGTATGCTTAGCTAATGGAGTTAGAAGAACTCAGAGACAAATCCATGAAAGATATGGAGTCCCATTAGGTTTAGAAAAAGAAAATTTTTGACATAAGAGCTAGAGCCAAAGACTTCAAAGTTGGAGATGTAGTCCTCAAATGGGATGAATTCAGATCAAAGCTTGGCAGACATACAAAGTTTGAGTCCTTCTGGGGTGGACCATTTGTTATTATAGAGTGCAAGGGGCCTAATGCTTTTCAGCTATCAACTCTCAGAGGAGATGCCTTTCCTTTTTTAGTTAATGGATTCCACTTAAAGCCCTGCTTTGAGGTCAATCCTTCCTTGTAAATCTCTATAAATATGTTTCCTTATTTCTATCCCTGCTTTCTAGTTTAGTTTTCCTACTTTGCAAGAAGTGCTTGTGCATAGTTTTTTGTCTTTCAACTCTAGGTCTCTCTCTGTCAAGAAATTTTTATATTTTAGTGATGACTCCTATGCCCAATGGATTACTCAAGGCCACTTGTTTCAATGTCTAGCAGGCTGACATCCAATAGAAGTCACCAAAATGTTGCCCAAAATTCCTTACCCATCCAATTTTGGTCATAGGCTGGTTTGAACTCCATCCCAAAGTCTGCATACTTTACCCTGATTAACCCTCTAAAATTTTCATGGCCCTATGTCTTGTTTTCTGGCCTTTGCAATCTCTTTTAGCCCCCTAGAATACAAGTTTGAATTTGAAAAAGTAGTCATTGGAGCCAAAAAACCCTAAGAGCCCTTTCGCCCTTTCTATTTTGTCGTTACATTTTTCGACCACTTAGATCTCTATATTTCCACATGCTCTTTATTTTCTAGCTATTCGCAAGATCTCCCAGTCTGGAAACCTTTTTCTGTTTCATTTCGTGACTAGGTGACTATGTTTGCAAGTTCTTAGATTTCTCGTGGTTAAACCCTTAACACCCAACAACCTGGCGAGTGGTTACAGTTTGTTTGGCGGTCTCAGTTTCCTAGCAGTTAAAGTTTGTGAATGATCGACAGCTCTCGTTATATCGTTGGGTGAAGATGATGTCTCTTTAAGCATTGTGGTATAATGACAACTATTAATCTTCCTTTCATGCAGTGTTTTGAGTTGTTAGTGGGTCCACTGCCACATTGTTTGATGTGCAAGCTTTTGATTGGTTTAAGGTTATGATGTGGAGCCATGTCAGAGTGGGCCCAGTGGGCTGTCTTTCCTTTAAGATCTAACAGCTAGCACATGATCTGATGAAATATTCCTGGCCCATGAGATCATGAGCCAGCTATTGATTCTACTTTATTGCCAGGGCTCTATCAGGTGGGTCATCTTAGTCTGATGTGCTCGCATTTCATTGGCTAGCTGGATTGTGAGGTGGAAGTTTGTCAGTGGGCCCGAGGTCTTTGGCTTATGAGGTAGGTTAAGATCTGAGCAAGATCTACAATCATCATTATACCACTAAGGAAAAGTGGTCAAGAGTTAAAGCTATGGTATAAGGACAACTGTCTGATGGAGGTCTTAGTGGGTCGTGGGTCCAATGTGCCACATAGTTTGAGGTGTTCATTTTTTTATTAGCTTCTGATTGATGATGTGGCCAAAAAATTTTCAAAGGGGCTTGCGACTATTACAATGATGATGTGGGCCATTCATTTGTCAGGAAAGGTTGATATTGACAACTACATTTTAAATTTGACCAGCTGGCCATTTTTTTTTTCAAATTTAAATATCTTTCATAGGGTTTCTTGCTAGTTTCTTGTTGTTGGTTAATTGCGTGGCTTTCAGTAGCTCAAAATTGATAGTTCTAGGATGGTTGCAGTTGGGGGAATGTTGAGAAAGATCTAGTGGCCATATCCTATGATTTCTCAGGTTACCATGTTGATATTCTCATGTCGAAGAAGCATTAAAGGGTGGCATCACCTATGGCCTCCTGTACTTTGAAATACAAATCAAACCTGGACTAGATTTGAGCATTCATGGAAAGGTTGAGTTGTAGAAGGGTAGATAGGTCAAGGTGGCTTGTCTGCAGGAAGATATAGTACATGGATGGACATGCAAATATGAGATTTGATCAGTCAAGATACTTTCAAAGACACATTTATGATTAGACATGATAGAATTAGGGTTTCTAATTATTTTATCTTAAATCATATGTAACCCTAATTAGGTTTTGACCCCTGCCTGCATGCAAAGGGAGATTTATATAATGTTTTTGGAGCTTTTTAGAGCTTAGAGTTGGAAAATAAAAAAGTGAATTTTCTCTCTGTGGAGTTATCCTTAGCATTCTTTCTGCCCTCTGACTTTCTTCAATTTGTAACTTTCATTGGAACTTTAGATATTGCAAAGGTATTTTGTGACATTCTTTCTATCCCTATGACTTCTTGTCTAAATTTTCTCTTATTGAAGTCTAGTATAGGCATGTTTTTCAGTGATATCCAAGGGTTCCTGATCCCTCTTTCTTTCTGCAATTCTTATGTATTCCTTTGGATGCTTTGATTTGAATGGTCTTGTGGGTATACTTCAACCCCCCGATAATCTGTGTCATTCCTATAGGGCTCATTTGGTACATGGAATATGAGCTCGAATTCTGGAATACCATTTTTTGAATATTGTCTTCGATGTTTGTGTACACCTAAATAAATTTGAATTGGAATTTTGGAATTCCAATTTTTCCCACAAAATAGGAATTTCGTCTTCCACTTGAAAAGGTGGAATTGGAATTAGAGGCTCATATTCTAATTTTTGTATGCCAATTTTTAAAAACTATCAGGTCCGTGTGCAAAGATATCTTTTTGACATCCACCTTTTGACCGTTCATTTTCATTGTGTCTTGGGGTAATTTTGGAGCTCCTGCTTGGTTTTCACACTCTGCGACCACTCTCTACAACACATTTTCACTGCTCCCATCTGCAACTCAACCACTCTCTACAACTTGACCACTCTCTGCATGGGAGCTTCATTGTCAGGTAAGTCAGGAACTTTCTCCCACATTCTTTCATCTTTTCTCTATCACCTACCTAACCCTAGGGTTTGAAGGTGTTCGGGTAAAAATGTTTGATAGTAAAAAATGTTTGATATAAAAATGTCCTGTTTACATTTGAGATCATAAGGGTTTTGAATAGAAGGGTTGAGATCGTAAGGAGGATGATTTCCCATTTTTTTTCCTAACATTTAACCATGATAGTTAAAAATAACATGCTATCCCTAATTCAGCATTCGTTAGACATTTTTATTTTTCCCTATCTTAGAAATGTTGGGAAGCATTTTAAAAATTCTTTATCATTTTAAAGGAGGGATACTCTTTATCCGGTCATTTGGAGGAGGTTTTGGCTTCAAAACCCATATTGCTAAATCCTCTCATCTCATGTTAGGTGCGACACATTTAACTAACTACAGTTAAAACCATAGCTAAAATAGACAGTTTGCTTTGGTGCACTTATTTTTGTTTGATCCAGGTGACACTTGAATGGTGTCGTATCTCTCAGATTTCTTGCTATATTTGGGGGATGTTGTGATTTGACTTGTGACCTAGACTTGGAAATTTTTAAATGTATTAAACAAAAGAATGGTAGCAACTATTGTGTGCCAAATTCCTTATCCACTACATAAGAAAACTCAAAAAGTTCCCGCTCAAGTCCAGTTAAAGGATTAAGAATAACTTTTAATAAAATGAGATGATATACAAAATGGGGGCATTCCATAATCAGGATATGCAAATGAGCTTTCCTTTACCAGCCATACAATAGATGTCAACTTGGAATGATCATCCTTGCTGACCTTCCACCTACTTCCCGTCACTATGAGTTATATCATCATCGTTGTTCTTTTTTATACTATTGAATTGTTGTCAATGTTATCATTCTTTCCAACTCAAATTGCTCAGTTTGAATGTCATTGTCAATTTTTGCATTCATCTTTTGTCCATTCTATTGCTGCTTAGTATTTTATTGAGAATCTTCTCAGGATGATCCTAAATATACCAATATAGCTGATATAACTTTGCAATATATGATTGATGTCAACTACTTTAATATTAATGTTTCTTATGTTTATGAATTATTGTTTAAGGGCAATATATTGCTTTTATAATCCCATGCCAATATTTGCCAAGGTGCTGCAATTATAATCTAGTGACTCCATATTCAACCTAGTCCTGTTATAATGAACTGCATATAATTTCTTGTAATGGGGTCATCGTCTCCATATATCAGCTTGTAATATTGATATTATAATTTCTTAATGCTTATAATTGATATCTCTATACCAATCATTGCAAGTGATGGACGATACACCAATGTATGTAAGTCTTGTCACCTTCAATATATATATTTTAGTCTCTATCATCTATACATAATAGGTCACTTCTTCTTGTATGATTATTGCAATTGTCTTGACTTCACATAATTGGAGTAATGTGAAAAGGGATGGGGGCATTACAAGTATCTACTCCTGAACATCATTAGCTTTGTACTACTATAGAATTCTTTGTTGTTGTATCTACTCCTGAATAGCATTAGCTCTGTACTTTGTATTATAATTCTTTATTGTTGTAATACAATTGAGCTTTGTGCAATATATAACAAAAGAATGGTAGCAACTATTGTGTGCCAAATTCCTTATCCATTGCATAAGAAAACTCAAAAAGTTCCTGCTCAAGTCCAGTTAAAGGATTAAGAATAACTTTTAATAAAATGAGATGATATATAAAATGGGGGCATTCCATAATTAGGATACATAGATGATACAATGTAAGCTTTCCTTTACCAGCCATACAATAAAAAATAATGTGTATGGCTTTTCAAAAGATGCCAATTAAAATAAAAACCAGATTAAGGGAATGTTCCTTATTGTATGGATATGGATACACACAACAAAAAGCCATAATGTTTGAGCAATGTAGCATTTTAGAACGGTATCCCCAAGCCCATAGTGGATTTATAGTGAGCATAGATAGGAGATCGTCAACCCACTAGTCTCCCCATTAAAATTTTTTTTGGTATTTGGTACTAAATAGTATTGGTACATTCTCCTGATCAGCAATTTTGGAAGATACATATCCTTTCCAAAAAGGTAATAGCCATTAAAAAACATGGCTATTGCCTTTTCACTCTGATTTGGGAGTGAAAATATGCATATAAAAGAATGATAGGCTACACTCTATAATGCCCAAAGAAGAGAGAGGCTTCACCATTGCTTTTTGCATATGCTTTCCTTCTCACTTCCATCCCTTTTTCTTTATATTAGGTTGTAAGGTAATTAGGTGATCCTAACAAACATCATTTTCTTGCATTTACAAATTCCATTTGTCTACCTCATTTTCCTAATAAAAGAAAAGCAAAATCCACTTTTCATGTAGGATTATTTACCCTAAACCCTTATTTTAGGTACTTTTTATTTATCTTCTTTTTTATATCATTTTGTGTGAGTGTTCATTTTTCTTGATCATTTAAATTTGAACTTAACTCCTTTCAAATAAATTCCAACTTTCAATTCATTCATTCATTCTCATGTTGAAGCCAAATTTACAAGTGTATAAATGACTCGGTTTAGTTTCAAAATAAACATGGTTCTCATGTTTGAAAGTTCATATTGTATAAGAAGCCCAAAACAATTAATTTCCCATCAATCATTCTAATCATTTCCTACACCAAAGCATTCAAATTGTGTGCTTAAGTCAAGTGTAAAAGAACATCACCTCTAGATCATTTCATTGATTCAGTGTTCCCTTTGCACCAATTTTAATTGATTTAGCACTCATCTTGATCCCTTTTTAGTTGACCTTTACAAATTGAATTAACATCTCCTTAAAATATTTATGCAAAATAATTACATTTTAGAAATATGGTAGACAATATTGTCATAGTAACTCATTGGTTATTGAATTTTCATTCCCTTGCATGTTCTTCATTGTCCTTTTATCTTCAATATTGCTTTAAACACATGCACTTTGACCATCATGGTCTCTTTCAAGCTTGTATACCTTCACTGATTATGCATTATAGTTGGGTGTTTTCTTATGTTGTTTGGTGATTGTTTTGTTGGTATGTTTAGGTAATTGATGGATCTCATTGATGATATTGAGCTTGGAGGACAATTTATAAGGATGAGAAGACTCCTGCCTATTGTTGTAGTTCTTCTTGCCACCCTTGTCACAACCATAGTAGTGTCTATAAAAGAAGGTAGTCAAAATATGCATAAGCGGAAAAGAGATGTAATTCCTTTATATAAGCATATTATCAACTCCAATGAGACAGATTGCTTTGACCAAATACACATGAGTAGACGATCCTTGTTCAAACTAGCCAATATTTTAAGGCAAAAGGAAAGCATCAGAGATATAGAAATTCTCATGTTAGAAGAACAATTAGTCATGTTCCTCCATACTCTTGGCCACAATCTGAGGAATTGTAAGATTGCCCATAACTTTGGGCACTCTGGAGAGATGGTAAGATGATACTTCCACAAGGTCTTGAAGGCTATCTTAGCACTCTATTCAGATTATTTTATACCCCCTAGTCCAAAAACTCCTTGGGAAATTAGTGGGAAGACCCGTTTTTATCCATACTTCAAGGTATATCTCCCAGTGGATCAAATTTTTTTGATTGAGTTGTAATCCTATTATCATGTGTTCATTCGATTATGATTTTTTTGACTACAGGATTGTGTGGAAGCAATTGATGGATCCCATATACCAGTCACTGTGGATGTCATTGTGCAACCTAAATATCGCGATAGAAAAGGCAACTTGTTGTAGAATGCTATGGGAGTGTGTTCATTTGATTATAAGTTTCAATACATCCTTGCTGGTTGGGAAGGGTCTACTGCAAATAGCCATGTTCTAGCTTTAGCTCTATCTAGAGCAGATGAACTAGTAGTTCCCCCAGGTTTGTAAAATATGATTATATTACTGAAGCCTACGAAAGATAAGACAACATTATAACAATGACAATTTGTTTTCTTTAGGTAAATATTATTTGGTCGATGCTAGATATCCAAATGTACCTAGATTTCTCATGCCTTATCGGTGCATGCGCTACCACCTAAAGGAATTTTCAAGAGAAAACCCAATAAACACCCCAGAAGAGTTGTTTAATCATCGACACTCCTTGCTCAGGAATGTAATAGAGCGTACATTTGGGATTTTGAAGCAACATTTTCCTATCTTGAAGCATGCGATGTCTTATCAAATCATGACATAGACAAAGATTGTTTTGGCATGTTGCATACATGACAACTTGATTATGATTAAGGATGGCCTTCCATTCGAGGTAGAATTTGAAGAGGAAGATGGTCGTGATCGGATAGATGTACTAGTGCTTGAGACATATGGGTTGAGCCAGCGTGAAAGAGATGATTGGGGGAAATTTTGAGATGAAATAGCAAGAAGGATGTGGGAAGACTATAGATCTCGCTCTTAGTTGGTTGAATAACTACTATGGTAGTGTTTAAACTTTAATGTTAGATTTCATAAATTTCACAAATTTATATTATATATTAAAGCCATTATGGCATATGTAGTGTTGTCATGTTATATTCAATGTTGTTATATTTAATGTTGTCATGTTATATTTAATATTGTCATGTTATGTTTAATGTTATATTTAATGTTTACATCTACGTATATGCTTGTTTGTATCTATTTACATTGCAATTGACAAGTCATCCCTAACTTATATTTAGATTTGATCATCAACATTGCATTATGCCATATTATAGAGTTGTCATGTTATATTCAATGTTATATTTAATGTTCTCATGTTATATTTCATATTTTCATGTTATGTTTAATGTTGTTATATTTAATGTTTACATTTACTTATATGCCTCTTTGCATCTGTTTACATTGCAATTGTGTTATGACATATTTAGTGTTGTCAAAAGAAGTGGGCAACTCATGTTGTGCATGCCTCAGGTATGTCTATGAATGTATAGATGAACATGGATGCTAAGGTTGAAGTGATACATCCATCTTCTTCTTCCAAGAAGGTATTCTGGACCAAAGAAATGGAACGCAAGTTGCTAGACTTGCTACAGGAGCAAGTTCAGCTTGGTAAAAAAGCTGATGGTGGTTTCAAGAAAGAGGCTTGGACTGCCATTGAAAGGAGGTTTAATAACAAGTTGAATATGAAGCTATCCAAGGATAACTTCAAGAACAAGCTGAAAACTTGGAAGCAAGGCTACAAGGTAATGAAAGAGTTGAGGAATACAAGTGGCTTGGCATGGAATGAGAGTACCCAAACTATGGATGCTGATGATAGTGTTTGGGATGAGTTGTTGAAGGTAACATGGTCTTAAAATCTATTCTTAAGTTGAATATATCTTTTAAAGTAATGAAAGACAACTAATGGGTATGTGCAAGATCATGAGGAGCCAAAAAGTAGTGATGTCAGTTCAAAATTTTGACAATGTAGTTGACAACTTTTTTTTCACCTGAATTTGATAAAATGAAAAGGGTATCTTAAGGAGATTATCAGATTTATATTGATATAATTGCTATCAAATTTTGAATTTGATAAGTAATTATTAGTTATTTTCTAATTGAGCTACCTTTAAAGTGTTGATTTATATACTGATTGAAAAATGACTATAACTTTTAGATGGTATAACATTTTTGAAATCCAAAAAATGCGTCACATTCTATGCTTCACCTACTATAAGAAAAAAAATAAAATTTGAATTTTGTAAAGTTTTGAATGAGTTAAGGTGGTCAGACACAGGAGTTTTTTTATTCTGAAAATGTTGTAGCAAAAAATTCATAATTAATTATTTTTTTGGAATAAAATTACAAAAAATATGTCACATCCAGGCATGAGTCTACTACCTATATATAAAATCTTATAATAAAATATTATCATTTGATTATGATTAAGGTGGTCAGACATATGCCTACTTCTTATTTTTTTTCTAAAATTTGTGTACTACTGCATTGAAATCTATACTGTTCACCAATCATAGTAACTTTTTCTCAAAAAAGGCCTAGTAGTTTAGAAATTGCATTCAATTTTCTATAGATTATATTGTCACAACATTTTTATATTAGGTTCATAGCTAGTTGAAATTTTCACGTCAAGTTGACTAACTCTGATTTGTTGATTTTTCATTGCCACTTAAGGGCATAGTTTGGCCCCTCATGATCTTTCACATACCCTAATGAATTCAATTGTTATGCCATCATGTAGAGAAAGGAATTTAAAAATTCCAAAATTTATAAGAGGTAGCCATTTCAATACTACAATGAATTATCCTTTATTGTTGGGAATGACATAGCTAAGGGCACTACAACTGCAACAACTCAAGAGACAAAGGAAGATTTCAATGATGAGGAAGATTTCACTTATCATGGTATCAATACTACATCTTTTGAGACTTCTACTGATTTGGCTAGTTATAGTAAGGATACACAATGATCGAACCAATCTACTACAAGTAGTAGAGACAACCCTTCAACATCATCAAGGAGGACAAAGAGGAAGAGGGGAAGAATTGTAGGTTCCTTAGATTCGATTTGTGAAGTGATCAAAGATATGTCTGGAGGCATTACAACAGGTTTAAAGTGCCTCTAAAAGTGGATAGAATATCATCTGGAATGAAAAATGATGCATTGGATATGTATAAAGTACTTGAAGCAATCCCTGACCTTAGCAAGGATACTATGCTTGATGCATATGATACTCTTTTGCATGATAGTGCAGCAGCCATAGGGTTCTTGATAATGATTGAAGGGGAGAGAGTCAGATATATTAGATGGAAGTTTGGAGGACTTTAGTTGATCCATGTTTCAAATCAAAACTAATGTTTCATATTCAAACAATTAGACTTATGGATTTAATCTATTGTTTTTAAAATACAATGTGCCATGGTTGACAAATTTAACAAGAAAAGTAGTTTGAAATGCAAGAAAACTTGTTTTGCATCACTAAAGACTATTTTTTTGAGTTTTTACTGGTAAACAACCTGAAATACATGGATGGTCCAGGTTGGAACAAGACAAATGTGCACATGCTTGGAAAAGTTGATGTTGTCTTTTAGATTTCAAATGCAATTGGTTTCATGTAATTTTGTTAAGTTTTGAGAAAGATATGATAAAAATACCATTGGCTGCCCTAAAAGTTTATTTTTTCTAAAAGTTATAGTCTGAAAATAGGCATGGTACGGCTTTGTATAGTCTGGTACGAACTCTCACATTATTGATAACATTGATATTGTCTTTTACCTTTCAAAGATAGTTGGTTTTATGAAATTTCATTGGATTTTGATTAAGTTATGGTATTTTTCATGTTGACTGTCCTGACCCTAACTAGGATTTCCAGCGAGAGTAATAAATTCATAACCAGAGTTTCCATAGTTCAAAATTGATGAAACTTTGTGGTAACCTCTACCCCATTGCTGTCAACTTTCCCTCCAAAGGAGGGGTCTTGGTATGTTGATTTGTGCAAGTTAATTAAGACTGATAGTCTCATTTTGTAGAATGACTATTACAAAACTCTTAGTTGAAGGAGGGCTTGATAAAATAATGAATTGTTTGAGTTTTTTGATGTAATGATGCCCTATAGACTATCAAAATGCATGGTTAGAGGTCTTTAGAAGCCCAAGGTTGTATGCCCTTCATTGAATTTGATAATTGTATGTCTAACAAGCCCTATAGACAATGTGCCTAGTTTGTGAACCTAGAAGGTATCTAGAATGAATTGATTAGGTTGAAGCACTCCTTCTTGATGTAGAGGGAAGGGTGGTGGTATTCAAAATACAATAAAAGTTGGAAATTTTAGAGGTTTAGGCACTTGGGCTATCCAAAAACCTTAAATGCTTCAGGAACCTGACTTGCTAAAGCCTTCTACAACACTCCTAAATGATGATTGTGATCTTATAAACTCCCTAATACTTGGATTTAGAGGCTTTTAGGACTCTATCTCAATTCCATACAAAGCTTTCTCAAATTGAACTCAAAAGCCTAACTGCTTGTTTAATAACCCTACAACAGACTTGGAGAGGAGATAACTTTGTCTTTCCTCAAAACACTTGACCAGATATTGTTAGTTAAAAACACCCTTTACAAAGTTCCATAACATATCAAAAGCTTTTATATGACTACTTTGGACAAACATTGCTAAACATGACTGTACCCCTATTTCAATGTATAGAAATTGGCCACTTTAACAAAGGAACTATCACTTAGCAGACTCCTATCAATCCCAAAGTCTGGATAGTATCTTGTTATGTCTTAAGATGGCCATATACAAAAGGAATTGGTTTATAGTGCTCGACAACAACAAAACCCCAACTTGTTGTCTTTGAACCCTGTCAACTAGGGCTTCCTCAATCTACTATCTCCACATGACCCTGCAATGAATTGGTCATAGATTCACCATCAAATGAACATTTTTTAATGTTTCCAATCACCAAATAGACCCCTTGTTCAGGTAGAATGCCCACTGCTATACCCGAGCATGCATTTTCAATGCACTGTCACACCATTATTGACTGTGACCACTCCTATCTTGCTCAATCCTGCACATACATGGTTAATAATATATGATACATGTTAAATTAGGTCACTCCATGAATATCGGGCCCTCATACTCATGGAATGATTTCCATTAGGCTAAATCCCTTCTACAATAATTGTAACAAACAAAGAAAGTTTACTGTTCTACAAACTAGCGTAATAGTGAACTCACTGCAATGTTTGGGAATTCATCAATAGTGAATAGAGAGATTAAAAAACTATGTCAATGCATATGGAACTTAACCCAATCAAATTGAAGTTCTCAACATGAGACAGTTTGTAGGAAACAAAGAGGTTTAGAACTTAATTATGTGCCAGTTCATATAGCACCAGCATTCAAGTTTCACTTCTGAGTTATAGTTGCTCTTGTTACTAGAGTTCACTTCATTTTAGTTGTTAGGTGTCAAGGTTGTTACTAGGACTTGTAGGTTTCTTCTTTGCTCAATATTTTAAGTTTTTTCATTATTTTCTTGTCCATATTTTTCTTATTTTGTTTGAATTCCCAGAGTTGTATGGTGATTCACTGAGTTCTTTTACTTTTGATATTTGTAGTCTCATTCTAAATGTTTACTAGGATGTTGGTTAATTCCAATAGGCTTTCATATTGAGGTCTTCCCTCAGCCATAATAATCTTGGGAATTGGCCAAGCCCTTTGTCATAATAAGCCATATTTTCTTGTATTAAAGATCATATATCAAAAATTATAGATCTCAACCATATGTAACTGTTGTATCATGCTAAAAGATAGTATATGACCGTGCATGGTCAACATTGTTACTTTTCTATCTTGAATACCATTACAAAATAGGGATAGGGATAGTGTCCCCTACCACATGTAAGCTTCCAACAACATGTGAGGTTCACTCGGGGTCATCCACTATAGTCATGTGAAACCTTGGGAGGTCCATCAGTTCTTCCAGCAAGATCATGGAGAAGGCTCATATAATGGACAAATATATCAATCCTTTGATATATTTGTCCATTATATTGACATGATTACTTTCTTGATTGATTGGTTTGACCCATAAATTATAGACTTAGGAGTTTGAGGAATTGTTCACTATTTAAGGCTTATGGTTGAACATAATTTCTTCTATTTTTGAGTGTAAGGCTGATTCACTAGTTTAAGAATGAACAATCTTAAACTAGTGCATCACCCTTGCACTCAGCCCGATTCACTGTGAGATGTCCTCATCTGTGACAAGGATAGTCACGAATAAGGATAGTCATTGTGAAGACAACAAGATAATGTACAGTCAATGTAACATGGATTAGTACCAATACCAATACTTCAATACCAAATGAGGAGGAGTGGCAATGAGCCCATATTTGCATGGTTCAATACCAATACATTCAAGTGGAAATTACACAAGGGACAGTCACTATGAGATGTCCTCATTTGGTATTGATATTGATCCATGTTACACTGATTGTACATTATCATGTTGTCTTAAACAATGAACAATCCCTCAAACTCCCAAGTCTATAATTTGTAGGTCAAACCAATCAATCAAGAAAGTAATCTTTTGTCCAGAATGCCTTCTTGCAAGAAGAAGTTGGATGGATCACTTTAGCCTCAACATCCATGTTTCACACTTCTTTTGACAACTCTAAATATGTCATAACGCAATGTTGATAACATGACAATATTAAATATAACATGAGAACATTAAATATAACATGACAATACTACAATATATCATAACTAATTATGGTTGAATCAACCTTGCCAGTTTTTGTTTTTCTCAATGAATTTTGTTTAATTTTTGGATTGTTGTGGTTCATGAACTCTCAAGTATGAGTCTAATAGACTTTGTAAATGTAGAAAGTTGCATTATTTGTATTGTTCTGATATAATTATATGTATTATTTGTATTACATTATATGTTAGAATATTTATGTAATAAATGTAGTAAAGATGGTGCAGTGCATTATTGATATAGACTTGATGGCTCTTGTGAATGTACCAAACTATCGATGTGGTGGTGGACGGTGCATTATGAAGACTTCACAGACACCAAACAACCCTGGACAATAATTTTGGTGTTGCCCAAATAGAAAAAAGGTTGCTAATGTGTATATATTTAATGTTTGTAATGTAAATATTATTCATTATATTATAAGAACTAATGTGGATTGGGCATCACAGGGAAATAATGGCTACAGATATTTTAGTTGGGTTGATGACAAATCATCTGCACCTATCTGCCCATCTCCACTTATCTGCAATGAAGGATTTGAGTGTAAAACATGTCAGACTAGGGCAAATGAAATTATATTTTTACGATGCCTTCTTTGTATTGTAATTGCATATGTTTGTTTTGACCATATGCAGAGATGAGCTCAAGAATTAGCCAGTTTAGTATTTCCATATTGTAACTAGTATTTTAATATGGATTGGCGTAAGTTCTCTTTGTGCCAAGTGCACATATATATGGTTTCCATCTTTTTTTACAGTAATTCTTCATGTTTATGGCTCAGGTGAGCCCCAATCTACTATCAGTCACATGATTTATTAGTGTTTTCTTGGTTATTGCTTTGTAGAATTCTAACCCAGGTTTGTATAGAAATTTTGAGGTTAACAGAGATATATCATGTACAAACTCATTTAATTGGTTGTGTTTTGATCATGACAAGCATGGATCATTCAGGTAAGAATCAATAGAGATCATAGAAGGTAATAATAATTAATAAGATTTTTTTAAAAAAACTCATACAAAAGTGAGCAACTGAATGTACTTCATTGGTGTACTAGCAAAAGCACAAAGTAGTTGTATGTTCTATGTATGCGGTGCCTAGAGACAAAAACAAGAGGTCAAGAATGACAAAGTGTCAAAGACTCATCAGACTAAATTATAACATTGTATTTGCATTATGTAAAATGAGGAATGCCTCATTCAAGTTGTAACACTGTATCTGCATTATGTAAAATAAGAAATGCCTCATTCAGTTGTAACACTGTATCTGCATTATGTAAAATGAGGAATGCCTCATTCAAGTTGTAACATTGTATCTACATTATGTAAAATGAGGAATGCCTCATTCAAGTTGTAATTTTATATCAGCTCATGACTTTGTGGGGCTAGACCGAAGGTTTTCTCCACCTGGCTCTTTCCCACCGGTGCTCCTATTGAGCTGGGTTGGCAACATTTTGTAAAAAATAAATAATAAAATAAATGACTTGTTTATAAATTTGTGTATTTTGGGTCTACATATTTTATAAATTTGTATAGATTTTTTTTTTTTATAAAAAAGTTATATAAAATGTTAAAATTTTTATAAACTTATAAACATAATTTTATTTCAAAATATTATAAATATTCAAAATCACATACAAATGAAATAAAATAAAATAAAATAAGTATTCAAAAATAGAATTAAATATTATAATATTATTTTATTGAAAAAATAAAATAAATATTCAAAAAAAAAAATATATATTATAATATTATTTTATTGCAAAAATAAAATAAATATTCAAAAACATGAGCAAAATGTGAAAAACATCATAACATTTGAAAAAATCAGAAATTGTTATAAAGAAATTAAAAACAAATTCTCATTCAGTGCATATTCCAATTCCAAAATGCGGCACCCAAACATGGAAAATAAATCTTCTCAGTCATCTTCCAGGTGCGTCCAAATAGGTTGAACACATATTTTGAATATCATTTTGAGGATATGATATTCTAGAATTGTAGCATATTCCAGAATTGACTATATCTGGCATTACATATGCCTACGTTCAAACAGGCCCATACCTATTTGCAGAAGTGAATGTTTGTTTGTAGGTTATAGATTGTGTCCTACTCTTAGGAATGCTATTATTTGTGAAATTATCTCTTTCCCTAAATAACCCCTTTCTATTGCAGACCCTTCTATGAAATATTGATGCAAGCCTATTCAGTGAGTTGTGATCTCCTAGACCTAAGTTTATGCACTGATTTCATCCTCCATACTGTAATTCAAACCATCATTTTGGTGTATCACCTAGTAGGATAATTTTCTTTTAGTAATTTTCCCTTTCATGCATTCCTTCTATCGCTTTTCCCCTCAAGAATTTACTTTCCTATTAAGAAAAAAATTAAGGTGATTATCCAAGAGGAACCAACCTAGAACCTGGATGTCTCATCTTAGTTAGCATAGGTCCCACAACCTGGAGATGATTCCCATGTTATACTAAGTTATCAAGACAAAGAGAGCTTGAAACAAGGGTGCAAAATTAGTGTATAACATAAACATATAGGAGTACTGCATCAAATGTGCTAATCATAATATTTGACAAATTGATGCATAAGAGGTCAGACTTTAGGAGCTACCTAGAGTTGTGAGAAGTAAAGAAAAGATGATAATCAGTAATAAGAAAGATGGTAGAGGGAGTATATAGCATATAGAAATGACATGAAGAAATCTACATGGTAAAGATGTAAGTGAAAGATATAAGTTTATTTGGTATTGTTGTCAAAGAGAGAGATTAAATGAACTAGAGGAAGAAATATAGAAAAATAAATTACCCTAAGAAAAGAGAATGAGACATAGATAGATAGAGATTTAGAAAAGCTTTAGAGGGAGAGATTCAATGAATAGACAAAGATAAATTTATCCAAGAGGGAGCAAATATTTGCATGTGAATCGGAATGATGTTAAGGATATTAATGAAGATCTATTGCACAAATATTTTGGATTGTATGGTGAATCATGTGATGTTCATGTGGTGTTTCCATCAATGCCAAAGAGGGAGATTTTTGGAAATAACAATTGAAACAATTGTTATATTTTCATTAATGAAGAGGATTTGAAAACAAGAGATAACAAGAGGACCTAAGGAAAGGTTGAGTTATGTGATACTTCAATGGGTACTTAATTAGTTGACACATTTATAAGATAATGTATTGTTTATCTTTAACACCAAGTGAAGAAGGAAGACTATAAACATAGGCTTAACCAAGCAAAAGTGAAGAAATATAGTTTAAGATGAGTGATGCTACTATCAACCGAGTGCTAGTATATGCCGAGAAAATATAGTGTTGACCGAACATCAGTAATTGTTGAGTGATAGATAATTACCAAGAAAAGATAGTTTTTGCCAAGAAGAAAAGTGTTAGCGATGACTAAGATTTCTAGTAATGACCAAGGAGATGAACACAATATTGATTGATTGTCAGTAATTTATATTTTGAGAAGGAATTGAGATTCCCAACTGACACAGTTGAATTCTTGGGATATGTAAAACATGTGGACATTGTTAATGAATGGTATGAAGCATTTAATGCATGGTAAATCATTTCCTTATGGATTCAAATAGAATTTTGGAGATGTATCTAGAAGAAAAAAAGGAGAACAAAATGATGGAAGGATTTGATGAATCTGACCTAAACCTTAAATCTAAGGAAGAGATTAAGCGAAAAAAGTTTAATCTACCTGATCTAGGAGGTATAAGGGTGACCTAATTGTGAGGTTACAATGAGTGAGAAGAAGAGGTTGATTTTATTAATTGATGAGTCTAAACAGAAGGCTAAGGTGAAGCTATGAAGAGCTAAACAAAGTTGTGGTGATTGCTTGAAGAGAATTCTAAGCAAATCAAAGATGGAGATGGAAATGAAGGTTACTCAGTAAATCAAAATATGAGAGAATTGGATTTGTATTTGCAAAGTGAGTTTTATATCTTCAGATAAAAAACTACTGTTACTTTCTAATCATTGTATTAGTTTAAATTCTTTAATCAAGGTTGACCTAATAGTCATTGTATAAACCCTTTAATGAAGGTGACATTCTGATGGAATATTTTTAATCCCTATAATAATGCCACTCTTAATAGGGTGATTAAATCCTTTAATTGGGTGTATTGTAAACCTTTAACCTGGTTGTTTTCTCATAGAGCTCACTTCAGAAGATTGAAAATTAGTAGCATGTTACAAGTGGTTTTTCCCAAATTGGGTTTCCACTATAAATCTTGGTGTTATACTTGTGTGAATGTTATTTGATGTGAATGTTGTTGATAGTTTTATATTTTGCAAGTTAGTTACCTTTGGGAAGTAGACTCCAAGTTTTATGTTGTTGATATATGGTATAGAGACTGAGTTGAAAACTAATTAGATCTAAGTTTGTTGAAAAGTAAGAAAGTTGAATTGGTACATTTGGACCTAAGGATAATTGATTCATCCCCCCTCTCAGTTATTTTAAAATCATTCTATTAGGGAGGTCTTGACATAGGAAATAGGTTGAGATTTCACCCTTGAAGAGATGGTAGCAGTAGATTTGGCAGCATGAACATAGCTCCTTTCACCAATAGAATTTTTTTTTGAAGGGAGAACTCTATCCTTAACAACCCTAAGGACAAACCCACAACTACGAGGAGAAGAAATGAATGCATGCAACCAAAATTATTTCCCAAAAAAAGGAGTAGACAAAACATGGGGACCAAAAGTTCCTCGGGAAGAAATCGCTAAGTAAGACACACCTTTATTCAATGATATAGAAATTACCAAGATAGAAACCCCAAAGCATGGTACACTAGCAGAAGAAGGCCTAAGCACAAAGGAAAATCTCGTCAAGCAAGAAACAAGTATATTGTAGGGAGAAGCCCTCCCATCACCAACCACAGAGGAAACACTATGAGAAAGTGATGAGGAAACATTGAGCAAACCAACAACTAGGACAATGTTGAGAGAAAACCCTATAACATTGATACCATTGTGTCTAGAACTAGATGCACACAAAGTAGCGATTGGGTGGGTAGGAGAAGAAGATGCAGACATTTCAAAATTGTGACACAATCTTAATGTTATAGGCCATTTAATATTTTCTACAAGTAAATATTTGAATTAATAAGAAAGATCATATATATAAAGTTTCCTCACTAGTAAATTATCAATATTACTATTTATTATGTTATCTTTTGTAGATAATATGATCACTACATAAATTTTGTTTTTCTAGCTTAGTACTCATATAGAAAAGTTACAACATACCACTAGTAGATCTTCAATTATGAATATTATTCCTTTAGGTTCAAAGGAAGACCTTAAAGTCTCAAAATTTAGTCTATGTATTTCAATTTCTATTTTTGATAGAAAAAAGTAGCAAGAGGGTGTTGGCCCATGGTACAGGAAGACTAGAAGCACATTAACAACATACTAATAGCACTAGTCGCATAACCGTTTAACAATAGAAATAAAATTGTCTAGTTTTCCTCTACTAAAAACAAACATGAAGGTCCAAAAAAAGAGAACCAAAGTAGCATAACCAGTAATTAGACAAATTATTAACAAAAACAAGCCACATAGGGTTAAACTAGCATTTTAAGAACTTAACTAGAAAACTAGAAATAAAATAAAGGAACTCGGAACAAACAGGCCCATGCCAGCACAAACACCTCATGGACCAGAGGAGTTGGGATCTCCCACCCAAACATTTGGACTTGAGGGTCGTGGCCCACTCTTCCTGTAGGAATAGGAATAGGTCTTTGTTATCCTCATCGGCTTCCAGTTTACCACCAGCCATCTTCTCCTACATGTTTCACAAGGTCACAGCCAAAGCATGCATGACCTTGAGGGAAAACTTATTCAAATTAGAAACCCTAGCTTTGATCTCTCTGATGTCCTACTTGAGGTGGAGAATCTCCATATCCATCTCATTGAACTTCTTCTTGAGAAATCCTTTAGACTTGTTAGTCTCCTCCATCACCACCATACTGTGCTCAATGTGAGGGGATTTAGCCTACTGGGTGTAAGGAGAGAGCAGAGACAAGGTAATGCTGCGAGGCTTATCCTCCATCTCCAATGGGGGATTTAGGGGGGAGCATTTCCAAACCTAGGTAGATTTAAGTGTTCAGTCGAGGATTCTTCAATCAAACTAGTGGAAGTAGAGGTGTCATCCTCTGACTGAGACATTTCCTCTAAAGTTGTTTCCCTAAGGATTCTCTTGCATTTCTCCTTGGAAAGCCTATTAGAATGCCAGATAGAGCCCACCAAATCCACCTCCGAATCAACTTGGCTATCTGAATTTTTTTCATTTCCTGGGCTTCCTCTCAATTTTATAGGTGTTGTTAATCACTGTCTTATCCTTTGCCTCCATAGTCTCAGAGACAAAGGATTCTTCAAGATCCTCCACCCTTTTAAATTGGTCCCTCACACACCTTTTATAGTTTTTACCTTCCCGGGGGACAAGGTTAGTCTCTTGGATTTCTTGTAAGGACTGAGAGGGGGACTAGGTGAGGTTGTTGGTTTTTGAAGGGGAGACTTACTGGGTTACCTCCTTAATGATCATGGGAGGCTGGGGTGGAGGTAAAATGGCTTTATGGAAGTTTTAGAGGTAGAGTAAAAGGCCTTGGTGAAGGATAGGGACCGACTTCTTAGTATTTTTGCTCTCCTTAATGTCCAGAATGTTGCTTTCAATCGATTGAAGGAGATAGAAAGGGATGAAAATGAGGTCTTTGTTCCTAATATGGTTGAGGAATGACAAGTGATAGTAGTAAAACACAGTCAATTTACCTTTGAGTTTGAAGTATCTCATGATTATATGACATACCTTAGGCCAAAATTTAGGGACTTGTTCATGGTTAAACCCACCATACTTTTTGATAGGTTTTTCCCTCACCCTGAATAATTGGTTTAGACTAGTTAAGTCTAACATTCAGCTAGTCTTTTTATACTTCCTACCCTCCATAGATATCCATGTAGCCTTAGCAATGACCTCTTTGTTAAGCTAAAACTATGAGCCCCCAACCGACACCTTCCTGTTATCCCATGAGGACACTAATTCCTTGGAGATTTTCTCATCATGGCCTCCCTTCATTCTTTCCATGAAACCCCAGATGTCATTGTCTTTGTAGTAGTGGGTCACCAAGGGGTTAGAGGAGAACTCCTCTTTGATCTTGTCAAGCTCAATGCGCAATGTTTTTCCTCCCATGGTAGCCAGACTACTATCCACCACAAGAATTCTCTTGAAGTTGTAGAGTTGAGCTCTACAAACCATCGTAAAGGCTAGGTCTTTTTTAGATAACCGTTCTAAGATAATATCATTCATAAGAGGCGGGAGTTGGGTGATTTTTGGGCAATTGAGCTCCGTACAACAAAATCTAGTGGATCTCTAGGCATAATAATTAGAAATTAAGCTGAGTTTTCCCTTAGTGTCCTTGGTAACCAAGGTTACTTGGTGATGCAAACACCTATCTCTCCACATGTACCTGTGCATAAGGAAATTATGAACTTTTATGGAGGTTTGCACATACATAGTCATCACTATATTAATCATCAAATTAAGCCAGCACAAACACACAGTGGGGCCCTCAACAATATTGGCATTGCATTAGTCATTAGTCATTTGCTATTTCAATTTCTATTGTTGGTCTATTGCATTAGTCATTACTTTTAGATTAATAAATAAATTAAACAAGAAGCTAGTTAACTTTGGATGTTGTTCTCATAAGTGAATTTTGGGTAGTTATTTATAGAAATGCAATTCTTTTTAATCATTTGCACCTAATATTGTTAAAAAGATGATGGATCTCTCCTCTGAATATGAATATCAATGTTTTATTATACAAATTCAATTTATAATTTTTATCTTTCATTCGGTATTACAGTACATTACTGATTCTTTGCACCTATTTGTTACCCGAGGGGACTCAAATGATGTAAATCTTCATTTTTGTCTCTTTCAACATCAACAACTGTTTAGTAATCTTACGATTGGATAGGATGACATGAGATATGTAGATCAAAATGATTTTTTTGCAAAGTCAATTTAGTTTCATAGTAATGGTTTTTTTTTTCAATATTAATCATGTCATGAGAGTTCTAAATGTAATACAGGTCTAGCTTTTGTCATCTTAGACTGTTTCTATTGTATGTGTACATTGTAGAGATATGATACATAGTATATTGGTTAGTTGGAAACCTTGCTTCTATCTACTTCAGGAGGAGAGAGATATGTATTTAATGGCATGTTGTTTATAGTAGAGGTGGAATATGTAAGAGATATTTAAAATTGTCATTTTACCAATTTAAAGCATTTTAGCTTCTTTGAGGAGTTTAAAGCTGTAAATTGGAAAGAAGTTCATTTATCTACAAATTTGTAGCTAGTTGATGAATTTTCAATACTGATCTTGAGGGATAAAAGGGTCATATAAAAGGAAGGCATAAATGTCTTATATTTTCTTCCCTTTACTATAATCAAGCCCTCTTTCACCTTAGTAGATAGATATTTCCAAGCCAATGAATCTAATAGTAGAGTCCCAACACCTTGAGATGGAAGTCCAAAAGCCCCCATAGACAAACCAAAGATAGGGCTAGCAACATGTTGAGATACAAGGAAAACAATAACCAAAGAGATAGCCACAACATCAATGTCAACTATTAAAGAAGAACCAACAACAATAGCCCTATGAGAACTAGCAAAAATCTGAGACAAAATAGTTCTCTCCTCAACAACCCCAATAATAGAAACCCACCTATCTTGAGAAGAGGTCATAGGAGGAAGAGATAAATCCTCAATAACCCCCATACAAAACAAAATTAGCTTGAGAAGAAACCATAGGATGTTGAGAGCTTTCCTCACCAACTCCCCAATAGAATCTAAACTAGCATGAGAAACTATCACAACCACCTGTGAGAAGCTCCTTCCTATTTTAGATGACTTCTCCACCTTATAATGTTGTGATGTACTACCATTCCACCATGAAGCATACATTTCATTTTTTTATAAACCGCATTGAGTATTCATATAACCATTTTTAAAACATCTACACATGAATCAAATTCCTTCATAGTTCAGACACTGAACCCAACTACCTTTGATGACCTCAGTAAAATTTCAATGGAAAAACCCTTAAACATAACCATATCCACCAAGATATGAGTAAAGGTAGTATGATAAATATCATATGACTCATTATCAATAATTGGAAAATCCCCAAGAGCATCTCCTATAGCCTCAAAAAGAGAGTTCACCCATTGGTGAAGAGAGAGTTAAGGAAGATGAACTTAGATCAAAATCGTATTAAATATTTTGGAAGATAGATTAAAAGTAGGGTACTAAGGCTTAATCATTAACATATACATCTATCCTCCTAGATTAAAAAAATGATCACAAAGGATAATATTTATGTCCTTCTAGTAGATTTGAATATAGCAATGAAAAAGCCCTTTCCATAGGGAAAATATTTATCGTAATAGAAATAAGAGGTTCTCAATGTTGAGAAATCCAAGCATGTAATTAATGAAGTCTTGGCCAAAAACACCTAAATGTATAAATCACATCTTGAGAAGATAAAAGAGAAGTATTTTGGTCTATCTCATCCTCTGTCCCCGCATTAAGATCAATTGCAATACCCTTAGAAATAGGGAAAACTCCAACATCAAAAAAATGTCTCTTCATCCTAGAAGCATTCCTAGCACTAAGAAATGCTCCCTAAGGAGAAAAATTACCAGACATGGAAACACCATCACCAGAGAAACCCTGTAAAAAGATGCCCCACTAGGAGAAATTGTAGTTCCTAAAGCCACATAAGGTAAATCTTCATTGTATTGCTTCGCAACCAATTTTTTCAAAAGAAAAGAAGAACCACTCCGCACTATAGAGCTAGTAGAGGAGTGCACCAAATAATGAGCCTTCCCTTTCCAGAATAATCCCTAGTAGTGGATGATGAAACCCTTGCAACAACTGTGGATAAAGGGGTAAAAAAAGTACCAGCTAAAAGGGAAGAAGAGCTAGTAGAAAAGAAAAGAGTCTCACAACCCATACAAACCAATAAATGAACAACCTTCCCCCCAATAGAAGAAGCCCTACAGGAAGATGGAAAAACCCCTTGCAATAGCTACTGATGAAGGGGTTAGAGAGCCAACTGTCAAAAGAGAAGTTGAGCCCATAGGAAAAGATAAAGCTACACAACCCACAGAAATCCCTGCCATAGTGGAAGATGATAGGGACACCAAAAAACCTATGAGAGGATCCAAATCTACACAAATCCTAGAAACACATGTATTACCAATAGATGACAGGGCCAACCAACCACCTGCCAACATATGAGAGACTCTAGAAGATGAGACAAAACCATGAGATAGGGAAAGAGAACACCCAACAAAGAAGGGAGAGCATATGGGAGCCAGTTTTACTAATGACGATGAAGGAAATGTAATTGTATGAAAATTTTGGTAGTTTCTAATAGTAATGCAATGTTTTATAAGAATTTGTACTCGTTATTGTAAAAATTATGATGGAACTATAATCTGAACATGAATATCAACGTTTTATTCCATAGAGGTAATAAATTATTTTTCTATTTCAAAGGTCATAATGCTTAGTACTCAAAAGATAATATTATAAAGTATTGAAGTCATTTAGAGGTTAATATCATTATTAAATTCCTATTTTGAACAAATCTCTCTTAAGGTTTCCTAGTAGTAATCTTGACTTTTTGCATTTTGGTTGCAGCTAATTTTTTTGAGTTATGGGGATAGTTATTGAATCCAATATGTACAAAAAAACTAGATAAAATTATTATCTATTTTCTAAGACATGGTATTATAATACTAGAGTTTCAACAAAATAATGTTTTCCTATTGATCTTCATTATAATTAGCAAGTTGAAACGAATATCTCTAATTTATTTTGTTAGTGTGTCTATTTTTCACCAAAAATCTCAATGTGTGTTATTTTGAAAATATATTGTTTTTCATTCATAAAATTTGAAAATAAGTTACATTTTTTAAAACTAGACTCTTTTGTACACATGTTAAATTTTTTTACTTAAAATTATTTTCATAAATTTAAATGGGATCACACTCAAATCTCTATTTTTCAAGATGTGTCCATTTTGAAAATTAGTTGAAAATCATATATTCATTAAACAAAAATTCAATAAATATGTGTTGAACTACTTCGCCTTTGCTATTTTCTTGAATTAGAGTGATTTTAAATATTCTAAAAATAATTGAGAATTTAAGGGGAGTGCACCAGATGCTATGTTGTATTTTATTGAAAAAGGGAATGTGCTTTATGTCCTCTACCATCATGAAATCATTTTAATCCCTATCAGTGTTTTAAAAATGAATTAGTAGTTTAGAAGGTCATAATAGGTTTAATTATGTATAATTAGGTCATAAAAGGTCTAATTATGCTTAAGGGGTCCTATAGCTCATATAATGTCCTAATAGATCTAATTGGGTCTAATTAGGTGCTAATACATCTTAATGTGTCATATTAATCATAGTTGATCTAATGGGGTCTTAAGGGGTCATATAAACTATGATAGGTCCTAATAGGTTTAATTAGGTCTCATTGCATCCTAATAGATCTTATGGGTCTAATTAGGTCCTAATACATGTAATTGGGTCTAACTAGGTCGTAATAGGTTTTAAGGGGTGATATTACCTATCATATGTTTTAATAGACCTAGATAAATAGGTATAATTACATCCTAATAGGTCTAATTGTGTCTAATTAGGTCTTAAGGGGTCATAGTATGAGTGTATTAGGTGTTAATTAGTCTAATTAGATCTATTACACCTAGAAGGGGTCCTATTACTAATATTAGATAGATTATTAGGGCTTATTAGGACTAATTTGGTCTAAGGGGTCCTATTAAGTTCATAAATAGGCCCCTAATTAGGTACTATTACTATTCAATATTAGTTCCTAATACTCATATTAGGTCATATTACTCACATGTAAATTTTGTACAAAAATTAGTATAATTAGGTCTTGTTAAGAAATATTAGGGGTTAATTAGTCTGATTAGGCCTTAGGAGTTATATTATCCATATTAGACCTCATAATAGGTCGAATTATGTCTAAGGGGTCCTATTTCTCATATTAGGTGTACAAGTAGGTCCTATTTCTCATATTAGACATGTTAATTAGTCTTATTAAAGGTACAATTAGGTCTTTTAAATTACTTATGTTAATTAGTCAAGTATTAGTTCTCAAGGGGTACTCTTATGTCTTATTACTAAATTTAACAAATTAGGTCATAATATGTCAGCTATTATGTCTAATTAGGTCTTAAGGGGTCCTATTACTCATATTAGGTATACCTAGGACTAGTTACATGTCTTATTGGGTGTTAATTAGTATTATTAGGTATAACTATATCTAATTACATCTAAGGCCCATCCTATTAATGATATTAGGTCCTAATTTGGGTCTTATTACTCATATTAGGTCCTAAATTGTCAAATATTACTCATATTAAGTCCTAAGAGGTTGAACATTGGGTCTTAAGGGGTCATAATACTCTTATTAGGTTTAATTAGGTATATAATTATGTCTTCTTCATCTTATTAGATCTAATTAGTCTTATCTAGGTCTTATTAATGGTCTTCTTTATCAAATTAGGTCTAAGTAGGTATTGCAATATCATGCTTACATGTTTCATCAAGTCAAGTCCTAACCACCAACTTAAAATATCCAGAGAGATAGTGAGAGAGAGATACCTTGTTCCCTATGATAATATCTTTCTCGTACGAATTCACATAGTCTTTGTTCTTGTTTAGCCTTCTTTTTTATTTCCCATCACTTTGCAAAATTATTCCACCAAATTTTGACAAAATTCAAAAAAATACAATTTCAAAAGTCTTCCTTCTCCAAAATGAGAATTATTTTGCATCTTTCAAATTAATAAGATGATAAAAACATATATTTATTTATATGTAATCGTTATTAATCCAAAATGACACCAACTTGCCAATACAGGTTTCTATCGAAAGTCATTTCTAACTTTCTATCGAACGTCACTAATTTCTATCAAAAGTAACTTGGTACATGACTTAAGTGTCAGTCTCCCACCGCCACACTTTTGGTAGAAAGTACTTTCTATTGAAACTAGATAGTTTTGATTGAAAGTCCTTGAGTAAGGGCAATTTGTAAAGTTTGATAAAATTCTAAATATGTCATGGCTTCAGGGCTCAATCGCAGGGGTCAAATAGAACAATAAGGAAATGTTCTTTTGCATAGAACAAGTACTCATAATGAGATTTCTAACGATTATATATTTGACAATTTTTGAGTTTATTATGTATATATTTTTTGACGTTAATCGAAGGTAGGTTTTTTATCAAATATAAACCTTTGAGTTTGAAGTTCAATAAAAAATAGTAGAAAAGAGAGTTTTTTTCAAAAAAATAATAGTGACCTCCTTCTTTGAGTCTACTTTATATATATATAAGATGAAACTAGATAAATACATGACAAGTTATATAAGCTATGTAGTCAAGGTATGTCAAAATTATGGTTTAGTTGGCTTGAAACGTTAAAAAAAAATGGAATAATCATGATAATTTTCTCAAGCCAGTTGCATTCCCTCTGTATGGATTTTACAAAACTAAATTCAAAAGAAGCACATTAATATTTGTTTTGAAAAAAAGTTATACTCTATGAAAATAATGTAACTCTTTGAAAATGACATTTTCAGGAACATACCAGTTTTCCTAGGAGAGAGAAAACCATTCAAATTAATTAAAAATATATATCTATATATATTTAGAATCTAGATATAAAATCCCAAAAGACTAATTTAATTTATCTTCCAATTTCAAAAAATTTAATGACAATATGCATCCAAATCTGAAAGTTTTTTCAAAATGTAGAGTGCAGTGTACATTAAAGGAAAAAAGTCTAACCCACTATTGTGGGTTCACCCTTTCATAGTTATTTGAATAATTAAATTTGATACTGATATTGATAAATAGGTCTTTAATCTTGATTCTTACTAATTTTTATTTTATTTGTAGATTTGTCCTTCATAGGATATCTTCAAACTCTACAACAAACCTTGTAGCTGGGTTCATCTCCCTAAAATGTGATGATCTACAAATGATTAAATATATAGATGAACTGAAGAAATAGTGATTAGAGATCATTAAGCTACTTAAGTGATATATAAGATGATTAAATCAGTCAATATGTTATCATTGATGTCAGCTAGTTTTGATAGTACTTATCATGATAGATACAAACATCTGAACATTTGTTAAAGGATAAAAGATTAAGAACTAAGATATCTACATACAGAAAAGATGGATATGACAGATAAGGATAAGGTAAACATTGGGTAACTTATTGATGAGTCTATGGCTTTATATTGTTGACTTGAGCATGTTATATTAATCTATTATGAAGAAGAGATTTCAATTGAACAAGTCAATGTGCTCAGTAATTGAAGACTTCTATATACACTGAGCAAGTGTAGTGTATACCGAGTAACAGTAGTAAAAGAGTTAGTTATCACCGATGCATTTTAGTATTAATCAAGTAAGGATGAAAACATTAAAATCTAAGAATAGCCAACTAAAATTGATGAGTTGGATATTGTTATGATTTCAAGGTTAAGAATGAAGTTAGTCATGAGATCCACAACTGACATAATTCAGAGATGATCCAAAGGATGAGATTGAAATGTGTTAAGGACACAGCTACTGAGGAAGGTTCAAGTAGAAAAATGGATGAAGAATATTATGAGGCAAAATTTGATGCTTGATATGAAAATGGTTTATTTTTCTATTTAAGAGATATGAGTTTTATTATTGAAACATGTCAGACAAAAGGAGACTATAGAGATTTCATGTGAAGATTTTATTCATACATTCCTGATCAAATTCATTATAGAAATAAACAAGATGTAGATATTACCGAGCGCGAGAGAAGTATTTACTGAGTGAATTAAGTTAACAAATATTGAGGAAGTGAAATTGATTAATGATCAGAGGATTTTATGAGCATAGCATAAATTTGAATATTTGCAATCGAGTTGTATTTGAATCAAATCAAAACTGTATCAATTTTACCATTGATTCATAAAAATCTCTTAATCGAGTGGACTTAACAGTCTTATTGTACTACCCTATGACATTCATTGAATGTAAATTGTTATCTTGTTGACCCCATAGTGAATGTTGGTCAAAATTTAACTATTAGTGATAAATCCTCTAACCAAGTCACACCTAACAGTGTGTTTTGTAACCTTTAACAGGGTTGGCTCCTAACCGATCTCACTTCAGAAGAATGAATTATTTTGGGTTACTAGTCCCAGGTGGTTTTTCCCTTAGCATGGTTTCCACATCAAATCATTGTGTTAAGTGTTATTTGTTATGATTGTTTTTCTTTCATACTTTACATACTGCATAGTTGATTTAATCAGTAATCACAGTTTGGATAATTACTGGTATTCGGTAAAGTGAACAGACAAATTGATTTTTTATGTTACCAAGATGCATAAATTGTTGAAATTGTTTTGTAAGGTACATCTAGGAGTTTGGGAGTGTAGAATAATTGATTTAACTAATTCACCCCTTCCTTTAAGTTATTCTAACAACTAGTATCAGAGCATATTTGTTTCTTGGAAGAAATTTTTAAGGACTTGAGCAAAAAATATCACAAGATGTATAAGAGGGAAGTGCCTAAGCTGAAAAATGATAACCTCTCTACAAGGAAAAGCACTATGAGGCTTCACATATAAAGAATTGGAGAATTTTCTATTCATTTACTAGACAATGGCTAATTACAACTGAACATTAGACCTTTGACACTTGATCAGTTGAGGGACATACATGAACACAATATTCCTATGATAGAGATTGTTGCTACTCTATCTGATGTTGAGTTTGAAGATGTCAAGGATTGCACTAGAGAAAAGAAAATGTAGGATAAGATTGCTCTAGTTTATGGTGGTGATGTGAATGTAATTAGAGCCAGAGATGAAAGCTTGAGAGGAAGATTCGATGACATGAAGATGAAGGAAGGTGAGAACATCACACAATACTCTAACCAAATCAAAGAGGTAGTCAATGCTATCTGAGGATTAGGAGCTAATATTTCTAGAGATACTATGGAAAGTAAGATACTAAGAACGTTGTTACCTGTCTATGCAATTAGATTTGATAGAGTATCATGAAGGAGGTGTTGAAGATAAGGTTGCAGCAGCATAGTGGAGTATTCCAGCAACTAGTTCAGATATC